>LUCM01010648.1:0-64249 GCA_008360955.1 Fasciolopsis buskii
CTCATGGGGAATAATGGACGGGTACTGCTAGGGAGTCCAGCCGCTAAGCAGAAGAACGATTAGGGTTCTCAACCAAACCCTTTGGTTCTGACAAGAACCTGACCGCATTGCAGCGGGTTATAGCTGAGTGGGCGCCCATCTACTTGGATCAATTATTCTTCCACTCGTTTTTACGACTGAGCTGCTAACTCAGATCAACCCCCAACATGGAGGACCAGGAGACTACTTCGTCAGGCCTCTACCCATTGACCTTCCAGGCATGACTGGATCTTGAGCTTGAGATAAGCCATCCTGTATAGCTCGTTGGATCATGGAGGCACGGAAGCCGTCAAACCACGTCAAGGTGTAGTCTCGTTGTGACAGCAGGTGATGACGATACTACGCAGAGAAAATAACCGACCAAAACATAAGTTAATACCGATTTGATTTAGAACAAGTGCGACGTTTAATCGAGAATTTGTATTGAGGAATTGTTCACATATAAAGGATACGATTCACGTGATAAAAGCCCGGAGTACAATGCATTTCAGTCAAAAGCATCGAAGTAAACATCCAGCTGACAGAAGTCTCAAAAAGAACAAAATTAATGAAGTTATCCCAAAGTGTAGTGTGATGTTTGCTTTGTCAAAGGGATTCAAGAGTAGGAATGTGAACCTTCTGGCATCATGGTTTTGGGACAAGGATGGTGATTGATTTTGACGTCCGTTAGGCAGTTTCACCTCTCTTTATTGCTTGGCAAACGCAAACGGCAAACACGATTCCAAGTATTTGAATCAAGGCAAACACGAAGACGCATACGGCCACGATCAGTATATTCTTCTTGAAAAATTGTTGGACGTTTTTCACGCAGCCCTTGAAAAATTGTATCAAACAGCAATTAGATAAAAGTCCGTGAAATGTGTTTTATGCTTTTTCAACAAAGTCGTTTATAAAACTTGCGTTGGTCCCTAGACAATGTTTAACTGAAATTGCAATTAACGAAATATCATCCTAGGTGTACCTCTACTAGGTATCCAAACTTTCGCTGCTTTACCGACATCATAAGGTTTTCTCTCCCGAATCCAATTCTAAACGACTGACTGCAACCAAACAAAACTTGTGTTTTATTCTGGTATTGATTACGCCACTTGCTTTCCGCTGCCCATAAAATGTTATTTTGCTTGTCCTATAGAGTCAAACGTTCTCAATAATCGTTGATTTGATCATCGTACTGTGCCCGGCTGTATTAAAATTTGTATTCACACACCACAGTTCAAGAACTCTGGAAAATTTTGCACACCTTTAGAGCAGTACTTTTAGGGCCTTCGTATTTGCAGCATAGCGGTAAAACAAGCCAATTTCTTCAAGATGACATCAGACGCTGTCAGATGGTTTGACGGTTTGATGGACTTTAGTTAACTGCCATGAATGGATAAACTAGATAGGACCACTACAAAAATGAGTAGTTCAAATTATTTTTCCAAATAACTTTGGGATTATGTCAAAGTCATTGGGTATTATTTTAGAACGGTTCTAAGATTCCACCCAAGTAACTTATTCGAATCGCAGCCTTGAAGCGTGACTAATCTTACATCTTGTAATGGTTTGCTTACATACCTCACAACATAAGAGCCGAGGCGTACGAGCAATAATATTTAGACACGCCATTTAAGGGAACCCCTACTATCTTTGGCATGAATTTACATGATCTCAGCAGTTTCAAAATAATGTGTAAAATGGTATGGCTGCCCATCACCAAAATCCGTTGTTTGAATTCATATTCATTTGGCTTTGTCACAACCTCAAGTAAATACGGAGGAACATTCGTTGAGTAACACTCGGAAGCACTCTGCATCATCTCCTACAATGCTTTAACTAATAGTCAGCCAGAACTGTTGACCAAATTATTAAATGGAAATTCGGATATGGAAAGCCCAATATATAAGTGAATTTAGTAAGGAAATCGCTACTAGATTCTGAAATCTAAACAGTCTAATAGCAACGAGTGTATAAGCTGAAAATGCAACGTCTGCACAGAAAACCGCGAACATCTTTCGTGTTATTGTTGTAACTTACGTCTGTATATGGTCCACTAGGTCCTTGACATGAAGCAGGGATAGTCCCAGACCCAGTCCAAGTCCCGTTGATGCCACAACATTTCAACTGAAATTGTCAGAGCTAAATCGATCGCAAAAAACCTACATCCTTTTGAATAGTATCCACGAACTTTTTGTACATAGGGTCATCGTATTTCGCGAAGGCTTGCTCAATACCTTTAGCAAAGTATTCCTTGACCTAAAGGATTCATTCATAATCGACTCACAATATTCAACTTACTTTGTCCTTTAAGACGAAACCGGCAATACCAGCTGCCAGCCCGGCAACTATGAGGATTGCGAGAAAGATTATGTACTAAGCATAGGTTTTAGGATAATGGACCTACCAAGGTCAGGCAGTAAACGCTCTTTTTACAGGCTCCACAGAAACCGAAGATTCCCACAAGCGTGATAAAGCAGCCGAACGCAACTATGAATATGGCAAATGCTTTCAGATAGTCTCCATCCGAAGTTCCATATTTCGAGAAGTTTGCCAACGATAAAGACCCAACAACAATCAATGCTATGCCACACAGCTAAATATCAAATTAACCCGGGGGAAAATGTCCTTACGGTCACAACTACATTCATAATAACCAGGATAACCTGGAGACATTTGTAACCACAGCTCAAGGAGACCATCTTGCAGTGAAGTCAACTTAGAGCTCAATGGAAGCATCAACAGCAAAATATATTTATATATGCAATATTTTTCAAGGTCAGTTCAGCTGCGTTCACTTTTCACAGATCAAGTTTTAGGAAGAAATATTCTAGTGTGAAGAATTCCTTTGATAATATGCACTCCCGTTAAAGATCCACTTCTTCCAGTTCCAGTTTAGTGAGTCTTGGTAAAAGAAACAGCAAAGAGAATAAGTCATCTCACCCCAATTGCGAGAGCCATAAACAGTTGCATGCGTTGGCATTTGAAATGAAGAGTGCAGGAAGAAAAATCGAAAGACTGGGAAACTCCGTACCTTAATGCTCTACCTCGGGAAGCGTTGCGTCCCATTTTGATCCGACACCTGTTTAAGATGCTGTTATCAAAAAAGTGAGGCCGAGCTGGAAGTGCAGATTGTGCCTTTTGCATGCTACCCCTCACGAACAGGAGTACGACAGTCTCCTTCTTGCCGAAAGCACTGCTTGGAGTGAGACCTGACAATCTGGTTGTAATCTTAAAGGTCTCCCCGAGGTACGTGCAGAGGCTCGTTTGTTCAAAAGAGACCAAAGTACCAGCGTTGTTGATCGCATGGCTTCTCATCCTGCCCCCAAACCATTCTCATGATCAGTCGCTGTACCCGTTCAAAGCAAGAAACGTCTTCTTCGAAGAAGTGAACAACAGCCTACACACAGCGTTCCATTCATAATATTGCCCTGTACAGGGTTATGAATCTAAATAGTTCACCTCTAGCCTTTTTGGCTGCTGCCAATCACTGGTCCTTCCACTAGAAATTCGACCTAATGCTTATCAACAGGTCCTCCAACTTGCCAACGGCAATCACAGTAAACAGCCTCTCGTCATGTGGCATTCTAAGGCTTTTGGTGCCTCGTGGTAGCAAATGACTTCATGCTTTTTTTCGGGATAAGTTCCACTTATCAACCCAAACTAAGGCGACTTCTATATTTTTGCCAAGATCTTTTCTGCTGTAGACTACACCATCTTGACACTTTTGGCGAAAAAGCCGCGTGATTTTAAGGCTAAGACTAGATCATGGATGAAGTGGAGGAATGAGATTGGCCTTAACAGGCAGCCTTACGGAGAGCCGCCTGTGACTTCAGGCTTGGCTTGGCACCTGTCTTCTACCCTGACGCGATGTCTTCTGACAGCAAATACCCTCACTCCCTGATATGGCTGACCGCGGACACCAGATGGTTCTAACTTGGTTAGGAGTTGGCGATGACTCACCAAATCAAACGCCTTGCGGAAGTGAAGGTAACATTATTCTACTAGACTTCCCTCATCCAGTCTTCCAGTGACTTCACTCAAGAAGCACAAGATGTTGGTAAGAGAAGACCTATTTTTACAAAGCCATGCTGTGCTTGGGGGAGAAATGAGCGTTCAGCCCAGTAATGGGCGCTGTGGGCTGGGATTGAGGTCTCCATCACCATACACAGGATGCTTTTGAGGCTGGCTGGCCCCAAGTTTTCCACAAAGAAGCTCGGGCCTCCCGTAAGCATAGATATAACCACTGCTCCGTCCCAAACCTTTGGTAGTTCGCCATGTTCTAATTTGGCCTGGAAATCTTGGACACTAGGCCGGCGATTTTGCCCACTAAGGACTTGATAACGGATCGGTCAGTATCGTCTGACCCGGCTGGCTTACCTTTTTTACGCCCTCCGGTTGACCACATATATCGTTCTCCCTTATCGCCAATTCTCCAGCGAACGGCAATGAATTATCAGGTACCAGGGCCCCGGGCTCAACATGTTAACTATTTGGACGGTGCGGAAGTACTTAGACAGTATGTCCGTTTTGCTCTCACCATCCCCTCAGCGTTTAGCGGACCGACAGTGCCCCTAAATAAGCTTTTGGTTGCACACGGGCATAAATCATTCTTCTGCCAGTTGACACGCATCAGACTGAGCTCATACTTCTTTATCCCTTCCGATCAGCTTTGTTGCGCAGTTCCTTATTTTTGCATTCAGATTGGCGGGTTCTGCGAATTTTCATGCACTCCTGGATTGATCCTGCCGACAGATGGCGTTTGAAGTGGCTGGCTTCCACTAGGGTGCATTGATTTGCACTTCTTACATCTTGAAGGCGCAGCTTTATCCTGCAGGGTTTGTAAGATCGTTGGCACTAAACAGAAGTGAACACAACGGCCTGCTGCTTTCCAGTTTTTGGCTTCGAACAGCGCGCGATATTTGAGTTTCTTTGTCTTTTGGGATGGCAGCCCGTTCAGAATTACCGGCCGATCTACATGTGTTGCGTGAAGATGCAAGGGAAATTTGGGACGAGGTGCCCCCGCCCCAACTGCGTTCGCATGCCCGGGAAGGCTGTACTCCATTAATGATCTACAGCCCTTGAAAAGTTTTCCACTGAAGTGCCGTTAACAGCACTCATGTATAATGCTCCAAAGGGACAAGACCCGGTTAGCAAAACCTGGCCCTGAAATCCAACTCCCAGTGAATTTTTCAAGTTATCACCTTCCACTTTTGGCATCTGTAGGGATAAACTCATAAAAGTCGCTGGTCACGATCTAAAAGGTTTGTATCCAGCCTCATCTATCTCGCGTACGCTCAGACCAGTAGACACTTAAGTGACTAAGTCATTGAGCATGGCCGTTGTCACTGCCCACTAACCTTTGTTGTTCTGCGGTTGCGAACTCCTTTTATGCCATTCTTATCCCTGCGGTAGTATGGGCCAGAGATCGTGCGCAGTACTTAAGCGAGGAGTGCATTGGCGCCTTTTGCATGAGCTAAAACGGCTCCCATGTTTGCTTGCTAGTGTCTTGCGACAATATTAAGCAAGCTAATAGTACTGCACGAACGCAACTAGTCCGGGATCTGGTATTTGCATGTGCCAATATCGTCATTTTTCCTATTTTCTTGGATTCTTTCGAAAACTCCATTTCAGCTGAAGAAAAGAGAGGAGGAATTCATTTTATCATCACCGTAATAAACGGTTATTAAGTGATTTTCGCATTACGAACCCAACGACTACACGTCAGTTGCATTAATCCGTAAACCAAACAATGCCCCTCGCATGTTCAGTGTGAAGACAGCCCCTGGCAAACTCCTCCAATGACTGAGCACTTTGTACGAGAAGTTTGCCCTTAGACCACTCCAGAATCCGGTTTCTGTTAAATTCAGTTTAGTCTGCTTCCAGTCTAGTACTCCTCCTTTGTGGGCGGAAGGGTGCAATGTCCATCGTGAGAGACTATTTTGAAGGTCCACCTGTTCATTCCTCGCCTGCGCACATCGGACAAAATCAAGTCACATTCAACAATGCACACAGCCGGTTCACATACAGTGTGTCCGATGTGAAATTCCTTTTGAGGGGCGTCAATTCGGTCTTGTCGCATGTCATCACGTGACTGCCATCTCGCGCTAAGTAGCCTTTGACCTTTTGCTCCCTTTGTAACTTGCATTGAGCGCACATTTGAGCATTCCGTTTTTATGTGGTGCAATGATCATTTAAATCAGTACCGTAGAAACTCGCCAGTCAATCTTGGTTTACTTTGAGGTTCGCATCAGTTTGGCTGCGCGTTGCTCGGATGCTCCTTATCAAAACCTCAGGGGCATTATCATGGTTTACATCAGTTTAAAGGAATACATAAAACTCTGCTAAACACCGGTCTCTTCAGGGTTATTGTTTCAGCGTTCTGAGCTCACTGTCTCAAGTGGAGTTTCTACGGAAGTAAACTTCAAGAATCATCTCCGGACGTTTTAATGGTGGGCTTATACGCGACGGGATTGAAGGTCCAATTCTGTAATCCATTTTCAAGATATTGTTTGGCGATACCCTTGCATACTGGCCGCGAGAATCTGCCGCTGTGCGCATCCAGCATATGGTTTCTGTCTTTTTTGATGCTTCCAAACATTGTTTTGAAAGTTTGAATCTTTTATGGAGCACCACCAATAGACCCCTAGCCAATGTACCTTGGGAGAAGCTCAGATTGATTTACCCCTCAAAAAGCACTTCAGGAACTACGGTGCCCGTTACTACACCGCATCGATTGGGTATCCCCATTTGTGAGCTCGGTCGTAGAAACCGTTTAGACCCCGTCAAAGACCTTCTTCCAACAGGTCTCCAACCGTCTCGGCGCTATCTGCCAAAAGGAGGCAAGGAAAACGGAGTTCGGAAGCCAAAGGTTTCAAGGCACTGTGCGCAAACAGGAGCCTACAACTGAAGGTTGCAGACCCTACTGCATCCATAAAAGAAATGAAAGCTTCCACCGGTACTAGGAACTCCTGCTGCTTCAGTTAATTATCTATGTACCCATTGCTCGGCACTGCAAGTTTCAGCGATCGTTGCATGGCCAAGAGACGCCAAGGAATGACGGAATCGGATGTTTTCCAAAAGTCTAAGTGGCATGCCTCCATTCTGAGCCTGTCCTATCAAGCATTACCTCCATTTTTCCGAAAAATGACAGGCAGCTTCTGAGAGGAGACCTGCCGCCCTGAAATTCCGTTCCGCTGAGCTACGGCTAGATTATCCATAACGATGTTCTCGGAAATTTGTCGGAGATGGTTCTTTCAAGGTCCCTAATGCTCAAAGCATCAAACTAGCCGGTTGAAAGTTCTACTTGATCCATATGGCCGTTTCTGTGTGTCAGGTTAATCTCAGACGAGCCCATAATTAGATGTCCTGTTCAAATTCAGCGACGTTTCAGACAATGAAGGCATATGACAGGCAGTGTTGCTAACTAGTTGAACGTGGGCTGTCGAATGGACATCGCCTGCATCCACCATCCTGCCTATTAAAACGCCTCATTACAGGAGTGAAATGCTCAGCTAAGATGAACACATCGAACGTGGCTGGTGCGTATTCCGGGTAGCTCCATGAAATTCGATCTTGTATACAGACCCATTTAAAGCTGTTTGATGCCACTTCTGATTTTGGCTTGGGTGTTATATGGCACCCTCTGGAGGCGCTCCGCACGTTTTCACTGTGACATTATCTCTCCACATTGGAACAGTGTCATTAGGACTTGAGAGCTTCCTCAATTTTAGCTGAGTCAGGCCCATATTTTAGACATACTCAGTTTGGATTTTGGTTTCAGATTTGTGCGCTTCAGTATTCCTATTACTTGTAGCTCTGCCGGCTGGCATGATAGTGCTCATAGTCTAATCGCCTCTTATGCTGATTTAATAACACAGAACATCCACGATGGTGGCCGCCTTTGATTGTGGGAACTGTGGAGTTGAAAACATGTCCATCGGAATGTTCAAGTGGTCAGGCCAGTTGCCTCAATTTCGAAAATGTCTTTGAAGATGAACCCCTTCCAGTGACACTCCAAAATGAACGCTCCCGTCTGTCAGCTGGCTGTGCAATGTTCACGCAGTACACAAAGCGATGTGTTTCACCATTGCGGTGTCTGCTTTTTGCAGCAACAATTATATCTGTCCTCCCGGACGAAAATCTATCCACAACGGCGTATTTTTAAATCTTCCTGAGCATCACTTCAACTGGTTTGCTGATCGACGTATTGGTGCAGAGTCTTCGTGCACATAAATTCGAGTATCTATTGCCGAAGCCAGGTTCAGTTGATCAGCCTGTGTTTCAGCTTAACTGCAGTGTAGTGACACGGGAAGCTCTATGCATCATCATGTAGCCGGTATAAGAAAAAGTAACTGCCCTCAGGCATGGAATTCCAAAAGGCAGCTCCCGTGAGGTTGAAATGTTTGGTGCCATATTTTTTGGAGTAGTCCTAATCCTGCCCTCCTGCCAGCCCCTCATCTACATTATATAACAATGTGGAAGTATTGATGTCCGCCTGGCCGCCCAGTAATTTCTATATGAGTACTGGACATCTGGTGGTGCTATTTCATTCTAAAAGCTTCCATCGTTCATTGTTTCTTTCGAGGAAATTCCCGCGCAATACATATAATCTTTCGTTTTGGCTACCCTCGTAGACCCATCTTTCTTCCATCGTGCACTCAAAAGCTACATTTTGATTTGTTACCATTTATTGATTTGGCTAGCGAAGGCATTCTTTCCTTGAGTGTTCCAACTCGTCAACCTCGTCTGAGCATGCGTTTTGCATGGACATGACTGTCCACTAGATTGAAACCCCCTGCAGGGCTTCATAGTGCGTAAGCCTTTGGAAATCGATGGCATTGCCAAGGACAGGTTAATTCTTGTTGGGCATTCCGTCATGGAAAACAGATGCAGCGGTGTCAGAGCCTTGCGCTCTAACATTCAACCATAACCCCTCTTTTGCGGTTTGATCTTCTGTCCTACTACGAGAAGCAGGCGCGTTAGCCTGAGGTTTCCGGAATTTCAAAAACCATAGCCTACTAATAGGTGCTAACCAGGCTTGCCGTTATTCCACTTCCATTTCAAGGTTAGGGCTCAGGAAAATCTTCATCATCAGATATTCCTCCCTATGAGTAGGGCCTAGGCTACTGGGTGAATACGACGCTCGAGGTCTTATCCCAACCTACTGAACGAGGTCTAGCCCTTTTTATTGCCAGTAGTTTTCACAAGTACAAATCACTGTAGATATGGACGGAATAACTGGTTCAATGAAACAAGTCAGCATATTTTTTCAACTAAATTTCTGTCTCGTTTAGTGCTTATGTAGCAGCGCGCATAAAAAGACATGTACTAATATCACATTCTCATTTACTTCCAAACCTATATCCGGATAAACTTTTTCTTCTGCATGCAATTAACAATTAGACCGTTCCAAGCGCGGAGTTTAGCATCACCTGATACTTCATTATACATGACGGCCATTACCTCCCGTTCTTATATTTACACCCACCATAACCCTCAGCTGGAATACCTCCAGACTGCCATCTTTTCTTTATTTCCGTTTCATTTGTGTGCATTTGCACTCTTGACTTGCCAAGGGTTTATCACTCACTTTCTGGCCCATCCTCGTCTCAATCTACCGTGAAAGAAAGGTGAACCAAGGCCTCATTAATTATCACAGGACGGACAAACTCGACCTTCTCCACGGCCGCCATGAAGTGGATATTGGCTCTAATCCGCATGATTCACCAACGTAAACCGATGATCCTATTGCTAGTCTGTATAGATAACGAGGCCACATAATCGGATCCAGGAAGCTTTCGATTCTCTCAGCGGACAAGTCCTCCCAACTGCACAGATTTACTGCTGAAGCTTCCCG
Organism: Fasciolopsis buskii; assembly: GCA_008360955.1. Taxonomy (NCBI): domain Eukaryota; kingdom Metazoa; phylum Platyhelminthes; class Trematoda; order Plagiorchiida; family Fasciolidae; genus Fasciolopsis; species Fasciolopsis buskii. The sequence continues at coordinate 9,875 of LUCM01010648.1, forward strand.
CCCGTGGATAACATGCCCACCACGCTGACATCCAAACGCCACAAAGGCACCCACACTTAGATCCCTGTTCCATTATCCACCGCGAACATCACTAGCAATATTCATTTCGACAACCGCGGCAATCACTACACCAGTAATTGCTATCAGCTAAGTCCTCAAACGCAAAAAAGAGCAAAAAACCCGTTTTCGTTTCATACTGGCTTATTATCCAACGCATATCATATTATCGCACTAGTTCAGGTGATTTTACAATTAATATGACTGGCTTTTTAACTGGCTTTTCAGAGTTCTTCGATTTCATTTTGCTTACGTGGCGGAATCTGACTTAACACCTTCATTCTTCCTGCAAGCCTGAGCTACTAGGGTGAATGTTGCTTTGAATAACTAAGCAATCAATTGACAAACGGGCTGCATTCATTCGCACACCGCGTGCAAACCAACCTTTTTACCTTGAGTGCACTGCTCTCGGAATAAAAACTAGCCTAACAGAGCTCTTGGTAAATGCTAGGTTTTGGCTTCCGGTCGGCAGCTTCCGTGCTCGCACGGAAGGTGCCATTTGCTTCTCAGCTGCAGTTGCAATAAGCAGGGTCCTGGATTGTTCAGCAGTAATACTAGGTTACAAAGCGTTAAAATGAATCCGCAACGATTACAGAAAAAAGTCAAGTAGCGATAGCCTTTTTCAGGTATTCCTCACGAGGATTGAATTCGGGAAGCAGAGGGTTACTGAGAATAGAAATGACCGAAGGAGAAGCATGGTCAACAACAATGAGAAGTAGATTCTTCATAGAAATAAGCAGCAGCTGCCTCTGCCTTTTTTTCTGGAAGCCAAATAGTTTCACTTCTGCAGCACCCTATACATACGTTCTAACGGGGTATTTCTTCTTCATGACTGTGTTGATGTTATGGTTACAAGTTAATTTTGTTGTTCATTTTTGTGAACTCTTTTTCAGTCTTTGCACTTTTCCGCCCTCGTTCATGTTGCTTTCTCTGTCACTTCTCTCTTACTACCTAGGGATATCTAGGCAGACGGCAATCATTATCCATTTGTGATTTTGACCGTAACCCACCTCAATTTTCTTTTTTATTTCATCCGGAGAGAAATTTTTGATTTTAGGCGGCTCTGTGACTGCATACAAGCACGGTCCTCCTGAAGTTGGGCTTTTTGCAGATTTCATTTATGATTACTTGGGACGTCTTTTGCCGTATGACCCAGGAAGTCAGTGTTTTACTCGCTCGAACATACCAGAGCCTCAGTTTTAAAGGCAGAATTCACTCTTTTGCGCTCCAACTGTGCTGTTTAGTCAAAGTTCGAATGCGGTGGCCGATGGAAATCGTATATCTCCGCAGATCATTCCAAAACGATCATCAAGCTGCTGCCTTCCTGCTCCATCGTAACTTATGGCCGTTGATTACCCTCCCTCGGTTAGGGTACGATGAAAATAGAGGCGGAAAAGATAATGAACTGGAATTCTTATTAAAATCATAAAGCAGATGCAGCAGTCTATCGTGCATAAGTACAAGTACATAAGCGCGTATGTAAAGGTCATGATCAATGATCATATATCCTGCATTTTTTCCGCATACTTTAAGAAGCACGTCGACATTCTCGTCACCACTATTAATTACCTTGCGACCACTTCATTGGGTAACCGCTGGCATCAAATTCCCCCTCTACAAGATTTTGATATATAACATAGTAATTTATTTTCCAGGCTGCAGCAGTTTAAGAGTTGAATCAGTCGGGATAAGCTAAGTTCCTGTAGCTACGCACGCCCAACGTCCCCCCCGTCTAACTCTTTAATACCTGATTTCAGCCGTTTCATCCGTGGAGAAAAGATGAAATTTTACCCCGCAGGTGGTCGCATGAACTATCGAAACAATTTCGGCGACCCATCAGGGGCATAGTTGCTCGAGGTGCAGTTGATTTGCTTCAGCTTGAACAGTGCATGTGAGTTTTAACCTTTGCCTTCAACCATCTAAACCAGATTCCTCTCCCTTATCGTCCTCTCTAAAGTTTTATCTCATGCTGTGCAAAAGTTAGCCTTGCCGTACATTTACTTAATCGAACAGCTTACCTTTTTTACTGACCACATTTTGAATTTCCTATGGTCTGCTTATAAATGATCACCCTAAAAACCCTCTCCATTCATCAACCAACCTATATTCACTAGAAACATTTATCGACAAGCCAGTTCTTGTTCAGATCACCCACTGCTTTTGTCACTTAGTTTAATCGTTTCACTGCCCTGTTTCGTATTGTTCATGGGTCTTGGTCTCGTTGTCTCTTTGTGTTCTCTAGGCTTCTACCATTTGTTTTTACCCCACTGTCCCACCGGTCGCAAATTTGACCTTTGTGTTAGGTGCCAGTTTGGCTATCGCTAAAGGCTCTAAAACCCTGCAGGTCATTTTCGGCCTTCTTGCTATTTGCATGAACTGGGCTACTCATTGCTGGAGTAACGGACGCCAAAACCCGTGATTAGCCGACGCACAAACTGTCTGCATTACCCTGGAACAGCCTCGCACTAACCTACCTGGACAACTGGCCAACGAGTGCCGTGGAGACAACCAGTTGTGAGACCGAAACATCTGAAAGCGCTTTGGCCGAAATGGACTCCATCAGTCGGGGTATCTTCAAACTTGTTTACAAAGCCTTGAGCGGTAAATACAGCTCCCGCGCCTTTCCCCTCTGTTGTAATCTCCTTGACTCCGATTGCAAGGCATGAATTAGAGTAAATTTGGTGCGTACGGGTAATCCATATCCGTCCTCGTTTCAAGCTTACCTTCTCTGTGCCTATCTTGATCCCAGGTACCCAAAAATTTTGCAATAATACGCTTAGTGGATACGAACGAGAAAACCTAGAAGTCCCAAGGGAAGTACCAAAATCACGAAGACCGGGATCTGGAATAACTCGATAAGCATAAATCGACGTTTTTGCGACGGTGTGCTAGCGGCTAGATCTGCTAGTTCAAACGATAGTATTTCGAGTGTTGCTTACTAATATATAGATATTAAGGATTTTCATATTTATATCTATATATGTTACGACATCGGTTATTGGATTGATTCGGGCATTTATTTCGATGCCTATTTACCCATCATGGTTTAACATATGCAGGAGTACATGTCGGCAGATTCTTGACTCCTGCTGCTGATGGCTGTTTCTGCAAGTCATTCGACAGGCCGTTATTTACCGGTGCTTTCAAACAAACTAGGTATCAGAGTCCCCGTTTATTCAGATTAAACGCTTGCTTCTTATGGCTATCATGGCATTACTACTCTTTTGCTTTCAACCGTTAATTAATTAAGCTGTTTGCTTCCCTTCAGTCTCCTTACTGCTTTTGGACTCGTGCGTCTCCTTAACCATGAGCCTTTCTCACCATCCCTGAACCAATGGGATTTGGCCTTGAGCATGCCTCCCATGTATTTACAGACATTTTATTATTACCATTACCTGCTGAACTGGGGTGGAAATTAGATTCGGCTAAAGTCTGGGACAGATCCACAGTTAATCGAGAGATGGAGATGATTGACGGGAAGACAGGCTTGGCCCTGAAACTATCACCAAAAAGTGACTCCATCCAACGTATACGAAGCGTGGTAAAAAGCCGTCCACTACCAAAGAATGCAAATGATGAACGACTGCCCTTTTATTAGATAGCTTGAAACTTCACTGCTCCCAGAGTAAACAACACGTGGCACCTTTAATTTTACTGTGCATTACTTCCGTGGTCAGGTTAAGGTAACCATAAAAGGATGTGTGTTTTTAGGCCATTCGGATGACTAAAGTATGGTACCTGAATTATTAAAGATCTATTTGAGCGGCCATTCGAACCACCGGAAGCCTGAGTGATGTTATTCTTCCTGAAGCCGAATGCACGGTATGTGACCTACGCCCGTTAGTAAATTTGACAGTAGGACTTCGATACTGCAGCACAGCACTGGAACATTTACGTTGCATACGTTGCCCTAACGCTTTGTTCACCCGAAAATCAATCGTACGCAATCCGCCTGTGAACCTTGAGATCCTGGGCGGTGGGGGCAGACAATATCCGGACAGATAGTGGAGGGACCACTTTCATTAAAATGATGGATATCACTGAACTGGAGGCGTGCAAGTTTAAAAGTTGAATCAGCCAAAAAACGAAATCAATAAGGAATTTGCCTAAGGAAGTAGGGCTGCCGTAACCCGTGGTTTAGCTTCTCAAGCTAGGAGACCGTCATGGCTAGATACAATGTTATCTCACAGGAAGACAGACTTGCAAAATGCGGGCTGCATGGCGAAACAACTGAGCTGGTCGAATTTCCAAAGGTCTTCAAGATAGAAGCACGCGAGTGCTAGACTAAGGCGAAAGAGGCCACTTTTTGTTTTGTCTGCTTGAATGAGCCACTCGTAATTCTGGCGTGCAGAAGAAAAGTACGCACGAGAGAGATGCAAGAGGAACCAGAATCAATTTTTGCATAAAAAGGGGTTAAAAGCAGCAGACAAAAAGAAACAAAAAGCATTTGTGTTGACAAAAGAGCCTGCTTTGCTCCAAAACTGCCTGCTTTTGGTAAGAACACTGTAATTTTGGCTTTTATCAGTAGCGGACCAGGTGAACATTTGTTTGCAGACGAATTCGTTAAGCGGTTTAACGTGCTGAATAAAAACAAATCGCGTGATTAGTACGGTCGGCGGCGTTGGAAAAGCGCAAATTTGCACACACATTCCGATGATTGTAGAAGAGGTACAGCAGATATCCCTGGAGTGTTCACGGCCTCTAGACTGAAACGGAGGTGTCACCCAAAGGTTTCCTGCTTTGTGTATATGTTTTGCCGAAGAAAATCGTGTTCGTGAACATCCGGGTCGAAGCTCAGACGGCCCGCTCCTGGTTAAATACCTTCTTCTCCGTACACCGCCTTTCACAATTCGGAGCAATTAGATTTATATCTGGGACCGGCTTTTAGCGCCGTTGCTCCAGAAAGACAACTTTTATAGTCTGGATGAATTCGAGAGCCTGTACAAACAAAATCCAAAAATGATAAAACTAATCCGTGGCCCTCTCGGTTTACAGGATGCGTGAGCCGAGACACGATCAGAATGTGACAACAAAGCATACATGAATATCAGCGCCGAATGCTGGCAAGAATACACGCGTATTAAACAAGAGTGAATGGGAAATGAAAACATGGCTGCATTCTGTCCAACTTTCAGCAAAGTCCATTACCTACTCAAGAGGTACAAAGGAAACCGGACCACACTAAGGCAGCAGAAAATAAAATTGCTTTTATTTAAGTGTATCTTTGCGCAATGTAGTGGAGAAATGATACTGACTGCATGGGGCAAAAGGCGAGTTTTGACAGGGGGAGAACCACAGTTGGAACTACATGCGGCAGTGAACTGATAGGGGATTGACTGAAAATCCCAGAGGTAATTCCGCAGTTGAATTGGTCTAACAGCACTTGCGACGAGTGAAGTGCCCTACAAAATATTTCGGACAGTCGGGAACATTGACCAAGGACAAGTTGGTATAAAAAGGAGAAACCCAAATAAGATGAAATAAAACAAGGACCGTCACTGATGAAAAGCTTTATACGATGGAAAAATGGAAGGGACCCGCAAGTCATGTTCGAGACATAAAGAAAGATGGGGTAACCCATGATAAAAACGAAATCTGTCGATGTGGGGAAGAAAACGCATTTTGATTCTATGAACAAATGGCAAATAAGTATCTGCACTGTAAGCTTGAATAAGGAGGGCTGCCGATATTCGTTAATGCTCAGATCGGCGACCTTGGCATTTTACAAGAAATCCACGCATTTGTGTGAGGGGTATCCAAATGGACGGGTAGACAGCTACATATCAACTTGCTACAGATTATTTGGGCATTTTGCAAGAGTTACCGGTAACAAAGGACGCATATTTTTTTCCATTTGTGCGTCAAGACCCAGGCTGTAGGGTGCATAGATGTTTGTGGGAACGCCGAGCTTGGAATAGGCCCTGAGGCCTTCTAGCTGCAAGGCTTGAGACCGAAAGATGTAATGTAGTTTGGAAGCCATCGAGTATTTGATGGAGGTCTAAGTGCACTTTTGGTTTCCCAGTGCATAAACCGGACTATTTAACATTGCAGTTAATGGTACGCAAGATCCGTAGGTAGCGGTAGACGGGCGATGGCTTGACTATCGTCGAACGATATGATTTCTGAAGTACCAGGTAGGTGCTACGATGCTCAACCACTTTATACCCTTAATGAACTGTAGTGTATTTCTGATTAACTGGAAGCATTCTGTAATAACTCTCCGCCACAAGAAGGGTTCCTTGCATGATTTGTCCAATTATTGTCTCATTAACCGCGGGTCCATTAACTTCGGGATGATGGAAGAGGTGGCAAAAGGTTCCATCTTGGACTGCCTATTAGCCCCCAACCTTCTTAGTTCAAAACAGTACAAATTTCTCCAATCCCGTTCATGTTCAACTTATCACTTTGACTTCCTTAACCTTCTAAAAAAAGCGAATTGGAGTATGACTTTTGCAGCCTTCCATCTCGGTATGTCTTGGGCTACCGTCACCCGCACCTAATATATAAATGTAGCTCCTTTGGCGTCGATGATACTTTTCTATCCTGGCTGTCGCCTTACCTAGCTCAAAGATCACAGATTGTATTTCTGCCGGTGCCACCTCCAATCCCAGATCTGTTACTAGTGTCGTTAGACAAGACAGCCAATTGGGTACCCTGTTATCCTTTATATACTAATGGCTCACCAAATTCAGTATTCCTTAGTGACCCCTTTCTTGTTTGCTGATGGCATGGAATTAGTTTGCCCTCTTAAGCCCGATGAAGTTAGCACTACGGTTAGATAGGTATGTGCTGATTTGTCTGCCTTGGACGGTTGGTCTGCCTCCTGAATGATAAGCTTATCTACCAAAAAGAACGAACTAATCACATATCAGTGTGCACTACCCAAATATTTAACTTTGCTTCGCGGGCCTCCCACAACACGTGGATCCACAATTTGCGACCCTGGTCTCAACTAGTCAGCCTCTCAGAATTTCTGACAGCAAGTAATTATTCAGTCAACTAAAGCTATGCAGAATATAAATCTGTTTTTGCGCACGCTGAAGCCATCAGACATCACCGTCAGCATTTATAAAACAGGCGTTTGGTCACTGTTTGAGAATGGCACCTTGATATGCTCCATAATGTCAAAGTTGGGTAGGATTTCCATTGAAAGTATTTGGAAGCGGTTCACTAAAGAAGCGATGGGTTGGTCGACGACTCTGAGTTTGGAAGACAGCTGCTCAACTCTCAGTCTTGAGCCATTTTGGCTAGGCCGACTGGAAAGTAGTCTAGCTTTTCTACATAACCAGACGAATAGACAAACTTTCCTTACCGATCCACCTGTGTTCTCCGCCAGTCTCTACCCTCTCTATCACAGTTCTGTAACCATTCATAGAGGAAACACCAAATACTTTTTAAGGTCGCAAATCTTTCTTGCTATTTATTCCAATCTTTGAAATAAACTTCATAGTAGCATTCAATGCATACAAAACCACTCCACATTCATGGTTACACTAAATGCTTATTTAGGCGTCATCCAAGTCCTATAACTGACAAATACACATATATCGGAGGAGCGTGCTTTTGAGTCATCCATCGAAATATAAAGATCTACGATGACTCTTTTCTATAATCTAAAATCCGCGTGAGGAAATCTGGACAAGTTATCGGTAAATACGGCAGAAACATGGCATTGGACACGTCCTAGATTGCCGTCTTATGTAAGCTGACGTTCTGTTCCGTTTATTTCCCTCTCACCGTCCTCATTCAGTTATACTTCCTTCTTTGAAAAGGCAGTGCACTTCTATTGTTCAAGGAACTTCCCCTAATTCAGTATTCGGTTTCTGCCTTCTACTGCTCTCCCTCTCGCGACATTTAATCTGTCCCTTTTTCTTTACACTTCCCAGTCTTTCGAACATGAGTTATTCCTTCCTCACCTGGTTTAACTGAAGGACACTGTTAGAGTCATGAAACACAATGGCTCCGTTATAACCCCCGGAACGTGCTCCACAGCAACCGTTGTGCTCCTCTTTGTGATTTCTCATTTTACTTTACCTTTCTATAGCTCTGTGCAGTGAAACCATTGTTCGACATCAAAAAGGCCGTGGTTTGCCAACGTGCGGAAAATAGACCACTGTCAGCAATTGCGGAAAAACTGCCAGTATGTAGGAAGTTATGGTCGGGAGGAGGAGCTACATAGGCTCAACCATTCCTCTGTTAGGAAAAATTAAACAATATCAATTGAAACTGGGCCGTGAAGGAGATGTGCCACCTTCAGCAATGAGTTTGTTTGCAATCATCCTAAACATTTATCAAAGGTCCTGCCCACCTACGTTTCCGCTCCACCTCCCCCGTCTGCCATACACGCGCCGAGCATAAATGGTCAAGTCCACTACAACAACTGCCATATTATCACGCTTGAGTTACAACAGTCTAAACACTGGTTGCTACAATTTTTTCTTTTGCAGAAGCACACCTGTCATTGCGCATCAAAAATTGCTGTAAAACAGCTCACGTCAATTACTCCGATTTAGTCCCTAATCCAGTTAGTTACCCCTAAGCTAAACCAGCAACAGCCCCCATCAAACCTTTCCCTTTGCGCTCTCATTCACTGACGACGAACTACTCTCTGATTCTTCAAATGACAGACTTGCATTTACTTTTCTTTTAAATTTTGCCTGTTGCTGTCATCCTTTGGATTTCTGTCATTTTTTAAATCTTCGTATTCTCCGGGGCCCATATAGGCATCTTACCACCTGACTGATCGCATTCATCATGTAGCCTAAGGCCCAAGCCCCAGCCCATCCCCTCAATTTTAACTGGCCTATGCCTTCCGCAGGACGTTACTCGTCAGTTGTCTTCCTCCGTCCTTTCCCCTGGTCCTTTAGGCCAGGTTCGCAAATTATTCATTCATCGGTGACTTTTTTGTCGTAGATTACCTTTAGCGGACACTGTACAATCTTGCTAAGTTTTGGACACTTTGGTCACAGCCTGACATCCACGGCTGTCCCCCAACCGCATTTTGTGCCTGACATACGCAATTTTGTTGTATCTAATTGCTGAGCGATGTGCTAAATAGCACTTATGTTAACCTGTTGATAACCACGTGTAATCTTAACTGATCCCAACCTTGGCTTTCTTCCTTGTTTGGGACTCAACAATGTGTTGTGTCATAGTAATGTAACGTTTTGGTCATGCAATCAAGCGTGCATCTCGGAGGTTTTGAGAAATATATCGCACCATGACTCTAAGAACCTATCTTCAGCGCTTCCAGTGAAATCGTTTCTAATCTAGCAACCAACCGAGAAGAAATGTCAACCCGGTGGCCCTGGCAGAGAAAGCTGACCGACTTTTGAATCAACGTTTTAGAAGTATGATAACATAAGCAAATATATCGGCTTAGCGTCGTTATTTTGATAACGGCGGTGCAGCTGAACCTTGCATGGCAATTTCAGTATTAGTTGTTTGCTGACGCTCTTACTTAGGGCGGGGGTCTCCTTCTATACTTCTTGCTTAGAGGTGTGATTAATCTGGCATATTTTTCCCCTCATGCCATAGACTTATCCTCCATAGCCGCGAACTTTGTGAAAACTTTTCCTTATGGAGCGGGAGACATTCTCAGCCTCGCACCACTCTTCTGCAGTTTGATCTTACTGCACTTGAGAACCAAATGTTTGAGGTAGGATAAAAAGCAATAGAAAATACCGAGATTCACAAAATAATACTGCACATTCAAAACAGGGTTGGTGGCCTGAAGACTTCAGCTATGCAGTCGTTACCAACTGCAAGCTCAGTCGAACAAGTTTGCAAAATATCATGTTGTTGATGCCGGCAAGAGATGCGCCAAAATCGTAAGTCTCTGGGTAAACTTTTCCGGTTTAGACAATCCCCAGGAGACATGCTTGCTGGAACCTGACAACCACAAATACCCCTTCCCCCTCTAGGTTCGGTGCACGTGGATGGCGGGAAATGCTGGAGTCTCGTGAAAAATCTGGTAGTACAACTGGGCAGGCCAGCCTCTGTGAAGCAACCTGCCTTCGGAGCTACTAGTATAAACAAGGAAGTGAGATCGATTGGAAGCGGACAGCACACTCTATTTCTTCTAAGTCTTAGCCCGTGAGAGTGCCATCTCTCAGCAACCAGCAAAAAAGCGCCCTCCCGGCCGTCGCGTCAACCTGCCTAGAAGTTAGCGTATCTCTCAGCTGCTGCAAAAGAATTGGGTAGTGATTCTTCTTCCGCGGTCAACACATCCATTTGCAGATCCAACAAAGAATCATCAACCGGGAATACGAGGCTGACCAACGTTAACCTGTCAATGGCGAACGAGTCTAGTCCGCAAAAACGCGATAGCACATGGCATCCAAGGTACACAATCAAAGATAAGCCGCAGTTAAAAACTCCTTAGATAGAAAAACTACCCTAGTCATAATGGTTGATGGTGATAAAAGTCAAATAAGGATAAAGAACGAGGCACGGAACAACCCCGAAAACCAACACCCTATTTTCAGTGGATAGTGTAGATAGTTCGTACTGCTGGACTTCTGCTTCCAACCTTTACACAGGAATATCCTTGTTCCCATAAATTCCGCCGTTCCCAATATAACCAACCTATTCTAACAAACTAACTGAGGACGGCACTGATGCATCAGTCTCCGCATGTTCTGAGGTGCACGCGCAACATCTATCTAAGTTTTCACAGTGAAGTCCCAAACATCCAGCAGATAGTTTTCGACAACAATTCACAGACCACAGCCACCACAGAAACCTGGATAACCATAATTATACCTGGGCCAGAAGTCCGCGCCTCGAAGCAGTCCGCTATCAAACACGATTCCCGCAGGGGAAGTGCCGGGGATGCAACCATCTATCACGCAAATTTCCTCCACTGCTCTACCATAACTGGGGCATCGCCATTACCCAGCGTTAACCACCCGTGGCTAAACTTATCTCTCGGTGAAGCCCCTGTAGCGTGGAGTGTCTGGGTTGTCAGAGGTGCAATTGTACAGAGCCGAGTAAGTGTGACGCACAGGTGGTCACAACGGTTAACGTAACTCGAGATCCGCGTTAAGAGAAACGGTCTTACAGACCTGCAGTCGACTATCTTCTGATCAGTGCAATATCTTTATCATCACTAACCAAAACACGTGGCAATTCTTTATGGCTAAAATTCTTGCAAAGTTCAGGAATTGGGAAATCTGAGATAGTTGGTGTAGTCAACGAAAAATCTGGCCACCCAAAGCAGAAACCAATTTCTACGGAAACATTATTTACCGATTATTATAATACACATCTTTCTCCGTTTACGGAAAGCGCACGCCGATGCACGATCAGAATGTGACAACTAAGCATGCATGAACGTCAGGAACAAATGTTGACAAGAATGCACACGTATTAGACAGAAGTGAATCGGAAATGGCCCCATTCCGACTAGGTTTGGGCAAAGCCCATTGGATATTCAAGAAAAACAAAGGAAAACTCCTTTATACCAAAAATCAGCAGATGGAAGTACCGTTTTTGAGTGCATCACAGCTCAATGCGTAGAGAAGACACGAAACCGAATGCTTTGGGCGAAAGGCGAGTGCTGACGGGGGAACAACCGCAGTTGGAATTACATGCGGTAGTTGCCTAATGAGGGTCTGACTGTTGTCATTTCCGGTCCTCTGCACATTACGTAAACAATGGAAGTTGGTTATTGCGTCAGGTGAGGGTCCGTTTAGTCCCTTGGGGACCGTGAGTGAAAATTGAGGATAGGTGGCATTCAGAAAAGTAATACGGAAATGATTCACTCGCATTTGACGGTATTTGGCTCAAAAGGTTAGCTGAGTCAAACGTTTTCTTATTTGGTTTTACTTTATTTTTTCGATCTATCAATGAGACACAGGAATCTGGTTTCACATTAGGCTGCGCTGGGTTCGTTAATCACACCGGCCATTAAATTTTGCCACAACTGCACGTGACATTGATCGCATGTGATTACCCAGATGGACCTGGAGAAGGCAGCACTATTCACGTTATTTATGTGTCAGTTCACGGCTGCAAAGCAGACTTCCAGAGCATAATATTTATTCAAGTATTAGTGAAAACAGTTTCGGCACTTTTCTGCTTGAAATCTTACTACCTCAGTTTAATCACGTAACAATTTGGAGTATGAGCTAGGAAATTATTATTGCATTAAGACCAACGAAGATGGTTGCAATCAGCGTCTATAATTGCAGACAGTCGGTTCATGACCTAAGGCAAGCTTTTTCCAAGGGTGGGCCACAATCATGTGTTAAAGTAAGACTATTAACCAAAGTAGAGGCGATCGACATAAGCAATGAAACGGAGGAGTCAACATGATAAGTTACTCGTTATTAGTTTTACTTTAGATGAAAAATCAAATGGATTTAAAAATATAGCCCGTGCAGATTTCGAGGAGTTTAGAACGGCATGGGCCGCCAAAAGGTGACAAATATATAGCATATCATAAGAAAGTGAAAACAAGGGGATGCGTGGAGATTATAAAGTAGGAAGTGACGACTAGGAGGAGGGTCGGGGACGGAAATGTTGAATGGAATTTGGGCCAACCGGCAAGCACGAAACCGGCTAGAATGACTAAGAAATTCTCAGCAGGTATGCAGCACAAACTATGCAGTTGTCCTTTGGAGACACTAGCAATGTGGGGAGATTTTTCTTGCCGGTTTTTGCTTCTGTGAAACTTAGTCCAATGTGATGATTAGTAAAGATGTAATCAACACAAATCAACAGTATCGAGGATGAAGCCCGCTTGAGTGAGTAACCAAGACGGCGGTATTTTAGCTTTGAGGTAATGCAACGCCGCAAGCCAAATATCCAATTATGCATATATAAGCGCACAGACAACTTGATAAATACACCTGAAAACCTGTGTAATAGTTGGTGGGGAACTACGGCGCGATCACTTGTACAGAAGTGAAAAACACGATTTACTTCAAAAAGACTAGCGGTTTACGCCCTATATCTGCTTGTCCTTCTAGTTCACTCAACGATAAGTGCAGACGGGTGAACTTAAACATTTGAGGTTATTTGATGCGTGGCATGGAGAAGTTATGGCGTTTGACAATAGTTCAGGGTGGAGGAGAGGAATGAGGATGGAGTCAGCAATACCTTTGTGATTTTTTCTGTAGCCTGATGCCAGAAAAATGGTAGCGAAATATGTTGTATGAACCTAGTATGTGGTAGGCGGTCTGGGACGTCGGACAGTACAGCTGTTTTATCGGCAGCAGCTCATTTGCGAAGTGCCGTGGCAACAGAATGTAAATCGTGAAAAGTCATACCGAGATTTCGAGGACTGGAGATATTTTCGTTCTTCAAGATTTTGAAGAGTGGAGATAATGGTGACTCGATATCTTCCAGTGATTTAACGTGATTTTGTCTGCTAGCACAATCTATGCATGTTTCTACGGCAGATCTGTGTAAGTGCGAAATTTCTGCACATATTTCGCAGCATAAGTATGATTGGCTCACTAAATCTTCGCCAACCAATGAGTCTGCGGTCAGCAGTTGATACATGTGCTGAATGCATCAGCGTTTGTCTCGTAAGCTTACAAAGGCGATGTCAACATACCGCATCAAAAGCACCAAATCAAACATAAGGGATTTAATTTCATGTCTATAGTCCGGCACAATGAGCGAGCACTACAGCATGACGGGAAAGGACTAATAAATGAGCTACGCAAATTTATCTGTTTGCAGCTAACTACTGATTTCAATCGGTAGTCCGGTACGGCGTCATGCTTACTTAATAAAAAAAGTTACCGTTACAAGGATATGAGTTCCTTAGACAAATTTAATTTTGGTCACTAGTGACTGATTAATATAATCGTATGTTCGCTACGACAAGAACTTACAAAATTACCTTCTGTTGAAACTAATATAAACAGTTAACTGAAGGTAATCGATGCTCACAGTGATTTCGTTGTTGACCATGAGATAAAGAGGCCTGACATATCGATGATCCCAGTTGTAAATAAATAACTAATTACCCGAGGATGAACTTTAAGATTAGTGCACACAATTTGCATTAAAGTAAGAATGAGTGTCGGTGGCTCTGATAGTGCCTATTTTTGTGAAGACCGCCAGGTGTGAGTCAATTCCGAAGAAAGACTATGCAATGGTAGAACAACCCAAAATAAACATAGAACAGATCTTAGGCAGCAAATTTCATCCGAGTAAGTAACTGATGCCACAGGATACGGGGATGGAAAGTACCCAGAATTCAGTCGAACGCCGTTCTCGTCTATTAATTAACCTACTTATGTAATGCAAGATTAAATATACACCTTTATGACTCAGTAACTTGTTCATAATTACAGAAAAAACGAGGCCAGAACTGTATTTTGACGTTTGCTTGGAGATATGAACACTAATATCACTTCTATAATATGATGCAAAGCCAACTGAAGAAGAAAGGGCAAAAAGCTAAGTTCTAAGAACAGATAAATCGACCAAATTGATGATTGTAGATTTGCAGGGTTTGTTCGTGGCATGGTATCACAAAAGCGAACACAGGAAGTCAAGTCCAAAGCCACGTAAACAACAGAATGTCACGTGGTTTGAATGTATCACATCTACTCTAGCAATTTCATGGTCAGCAAGGATTATTATGTGCGTTCTTCCAATTCTTTTTAACAATGGAAAGAATTCCTAGGATCTAAGTCCAGTTGTAGCCATCAGTTCTCGCAACCAAATTGGTAGATGATGCTTCAGCACTTCAAGGGCCAAAAGTTGGCAGTTTGATACTGCAAGACTCTATACGCAGCACCAATCAATGGTGGGCAGTGCGGCTAGTGAAAGCCAGGAAAGTGGAAGACCATAAACGGTGCTTCATAATATGATTTCCATTGGCAGATGAGGTCTGTGGCCGAAACACACACGGCCACACAATGAAATGGAGGTCAACGAAAAGGGCACGCATTTTAAACTAAGCAATGCAGATAGCTTTAAACCAAAGAGCTTACGAAGAACCACAACAAAGCCAGAAATCAAAGAATCGAAACAACGGTGGTCCATTTGGAATGAATGCCGCTCATAGTGATCAACCGGGTAAGTGTATATGATGCGTCCGAGCGAGTAAGATGTGATGATTTCTTAGGAAAGAGCTTAATTGGAACTCAAATCATTTGGGAACTAAACTGAGATACTTTGAGAGAATAAGTGACCCCAGGAAATCTACTTCTTATATTCTGCGCCGCGAAAGCAACATATGAGACAAGAACATTGAGATCCAAGTGAGATTTATTTTAATCACATTACCTTGGACTATTGTGTTTGGTGGAGATCAAAGGCTTGCGTCCGAAGCTGACATAAACACAATATAGCTTGATCTTCTAGTGGAAGACATTAGAAGATGGAAATTTCTAAAAGCAGATTTGAATCCACTTTACAAGCAGTACAATTCTTTTCAATTCTGACAACTAGAGTGCAACCAAAGCTTACCTAGTTGGAAAATCCCCTGACTGGAATTGATCTAGCACATCTAAAAACGTTGCTCATTGACATGACCATAGAATAAATGGTAACAGCTGATCAATAAAATGCCTCACTAAGGCGCTTCATCCATGTAGCTGGCTACACTAAAAAAACAGAGGCAGCTAAAATCCAGTCATTGCTATGTAAGTTGCGCTTGCACGTTTCATATGCTCCAATCCCATTACCGGCACCTCCCAATCTAATGGCCACTCCTTCAGCAAGTATCGCACGGTTGTTACACAACCAAGTGACAGAACAACGGTTACAACAAAAAGAACTAGATTTATGATGACAATTTCTGCGACAGACATATTCCTAGCTTGTGCCAAATCGATTAGGATTTAGATGACTAATAAGAAGTTGAAAATTGGTTCAGTTCACCACTTACTCAGTCAATCATTCAGTCGACTGATTATTTAGACGGGCTTAATGGAGTTAGAACGCTCGGTGTCAGGAATTCTAGCAACTAGTTATAAGATTTAACTAGCAAACTTGCTAGTCCGTCGGCAGCATGCAACCGTTGCAACTGATTTCCATATTCTGGGATTTTGGAGACGCAAACCGCTTGGCAAAATGACTTCAATCGTAAGACTCATTGACTTCGTTGAGGACGTGATCAGCCTACTTTTTCGTTTTTGATTTATCAGGTGAAAGTAAATGAGAGAATCACATTGGTCTGATGTGAAGCAGGCATGAGAGTATATTCATTTGAAAGTAACATCCAGTAGAATTGTTTTGTGAAATCTTCCCCCCACTCAATACCGGTAACGACTGAGTTATATTCAACACAACAGCAAACTACCCACGTATTATTGCATGTAAAAACACTACAATAAAATGAAACCGTCCAAGGAAGTGTTGTCTTAGTAATAGTTCAGTGGTTTGTGTTCTTCTGCCAACGAAACAGTGGTTTCCAACAACTCATTGCAAATACGTGTGCAACCACAAGTTTTCTGATGATGATTTGGTTGTTTAATCGTTGCCAAGAAATGCCAGGTTACGTACAATTTTAAACAGCGTTGTGTCAAATTGTATAAACTTCCTAAAAAGACGTTCAAAAACAAGCCCATAAGATATATTTATAGATCCAGTTATAATCTAAACCAGATAGGTAAACAGCAACCTATAACAGGAGATCCATAACATGAATTTCAGCATGAAGGACAAAGGTGATCGATCAACTAGTCTAAACGAAATTGGTGAACAGTTAAAACAACCACCTCTAACAGTCGCGTATTTCGTTCATCATATCCGAATTACAATAGATGTTAAAACATCCTACGGCCGGCAGATGGCCACTAGGTTTGAGGTAGCGGCTGACATAAGGTGGACGCGGCACCAATCGATGTATATTACTGTAGCTCAGCGATGGGCAGTCAACTATCGACGGTCGAGAAGTATAGTGATGGATGACGCTGAACAAACGTCGGTAACGCTCTAGCAAACTACGGCAAGTCAAGCCAGTCATCGCCAAAAGTGATTCAAAATACGGTTGTCGTATTTAGGGTTGAACAAAGAGCATTTCAGTCACGGATAGATGAAGTCGTCGGTTATTATCAAGGCAGTCATGTTAACAAAAGTTTGTAAGGGAAAATAATACAAGGCATACAGTTAGTCAGGAAGTTCTTTAGGAATTTCACGATTTGGTAACTTAACCTAGGCATAACTGTGTGTACCCAGTTTTCGACTGCTCCAGTAACTGCAAGTCAGTGCTGTCTGCTGAAATGGTTAGCTTTTAGAAAATTGAAATTGGGCAGCCGGGGATTTCTCACGTTTGAGTGATTTGCAAATAAGTTGGCTCTATTTCTATCCACAAATCTGCATTCAGTCTGTGATAGTCTAGAAGCGATATTAGAATGACAAATTAGTGACAAATTCTGAAGTCACCTCAGGGTTGTCTTACACGTGTGCCCTCGAACAAGCTAGCAATCAAGGTCTTCAGTAATAGTTCAGATAAGAAGCTCCTTGTATTCTTTATTTGATAGAATGGCTCACTTGAGAGAAAAAATACTTCGCAGACTTTCGGTTACTTCATATCTTCTCCGCATAGTTTTGCACTGTCGGAAAGTTCTTGGTCGGAATAAACACGCTGTCCGTCGCTGAATATAGAGCTATTGACAAAATTCAGGACAGGTTAGAAAGTCACGCTACCTGTTTACACAATTCACAGTTGACGTGCTTGTTCACCGCATGCGTTTTCCACAAACAGGTTTCTTCTATCCTGAACCGGGACTACTAAAAACAGTTTCTGGCTGTCAAAGAATGACCATTCGCTATTTGACAATGTTCACAGGAATGACGTAAAATCAGCAGCCTCTAGTGTAATTCTTCACCATACATTAAAAAGAACTTGCCTTCACGGACCTGATATTTGCCTGAACATAGTCCGATCCTGTTACGTTTCAACCTTTATCTTTAAATCTTTTCGATTCGTATCCAACGGCCCATACTTGTCATAACGAGGATAACGGTGTTCAAATTTTGCCACTAAAGATCACGAACAACGGTGAGAAAGTACAAATCAACAAAAGTCAGTTCGTAACATCATGATATTGACTATCTGAATACCGGCGGATTTTGGATGTTGGAGAAGACGAGGCAAAATACACTGGGTATGAAAATCCTTTTATTCCACGTACATTCGTAGATGATAGATTTACATGGGGCTGAAGAAACTTTGGAATCCCTTTTATACTATAGGGTCAACTCAAGTTCAGTCCACCCGATTTTGTACGCCGACAGTAAGATGCTACACAATGTCATTTACTGGAGACTCGTTCCATGAATCTACGGGAGTCCATTCATTGTTCAACTCCTGAACTGGTACTGGTTTTGACTTAGTTAATAATAAGCTACGTTGGAACTGTAGTTCAACTTTGTAGAACCACAGTTGCGGTACCATCGGTGAAAATGTTCACAGGGTGTGGAATGAATGAGCAGGACTGGAGTATGACAAATCTGAGTGTGAAAATCATTTACCTAATAATTTTTCGTTGAAAACTAAAGTTGATTTACTGGTGCAACATGCTCACTTTGTAGAATATCAACACAAGAGGAGACAGGGCACCAACGGAACTCTGTGTATCACAGGCAACAGAACATCACGCACTAGATGTCACATCCCAAGGTGAAGACGAACGTCTTTCTCTGTAGTAAGTGAAGACATAACAAACAATTTGGCAGCTGTTTGATATATGATAGTTGACAGATGTGGGAGATTTAATCTAAGTTTCGTGATGTTCGTAATTCATGTTAAAGCCTGCCTACTAGTGACACGTTATTGACTCTCAGTTTACGTCAGTTTCTGCTGCTTTGTTGCCTTGGGATCAGTTTGACCTCACACGGCGATATTCATACACTGACTGTTTGAAGTATGTCTTTAGAAATTCCATCGAATTGTGCAATAGAAGTTAGTTTAAACTTAAGAGTTCTTCAAACGCAACTGGTTTATTTGCCCAACTACAAGCACTCGTTCGATCGGTTTATTTGAAATATTTTAAATGAGTAACCTATCCCACTTTCCCCTTAACGTTACTCTTGTCTCTTTTCATTCGTCCACTTTCAAAATGTCTGTCTTATCAGCCTACTTGGTAGTGTCCAAATTGTGTCCTTGACTATACATATATGCATTCACAAAACTGTACATGATCTACTTCCGCGACATCATCTACGTGGGTGTCTTTCTGCAGGAGTAAAAACATTCTATGAGAAGGAACACGGTGTCTTTCACGGTCAGATCCCAAAATTTGCTGGGAGCCATCCATTCAGTGAAAACAATAATTGGACTACTAGATATGATGTTGGGTCGTTATTTGTATCTCCCTACTGAATGAACGCTGCCGTCACAAAACGTGAAGCACTTCCGACATTTCGAAGTGGCGACGCGCCACATAATAGGGTATTTCAATTGTCTGTAGACAGCTTAGCTGAAAATAACTATAGAAGAACGAAATTTCGCCACAGAATTAAACCGGACCACACGCACAGTGAACAATCACTCTGTGTCTTCGTCTATAGGTGTGTGTGTGTACTTGTGTACGTCTGCTTGCAGGAACCCACGCATGTAAACGAAATATGGAAAATTCATATTCAAGTACACATGCACACATCTGACAGAAAAGCAACAGCTTCAGACTGCTACTTTTAGTCATTCCATTGAATGTCTGCTTTGAAATGACTAGGCACGGTAACCGATTATTGCAAACGTTCTCTACCAGGGTTTGTTTTCATATTGCAAAACACTTCAAAAATCTATACCACATTCCAAGAGTATTTTTCAAGTCATCAACAGCGTTTAGCTGTCACTCATTTCTTATCGACCGTGTCGTCTGATACTTGTTTCTCATCAGGTTAATCAACCAAATGTCTATTAGCTTTCAACCGAATACTATCAGTCGGCTAAATAGCTCATAACACTGGCCAGTTGTGATGATACAATCCAGAGAACAGGGAGCATTTGTCTCTAGAGGGATATTTTACAACTCCCAAATTACGTGACCGAATACCTCTAACTGAATTAAGTGGGAAAGTACGAAAAGAAAAAGACTAGCTTTTTTCATCTAGTGAATTGTCCATGTCCTTATTATCAGGCTGAATGAAAACTGCCTTTTAACTTCGTCTAACTTGCCATAGCAACAACCGTATGTGAATGCAAGTGTGCATTTATTCCAAATAATCACTATCGGCGTTGAACATCTGAAATTATTGTGCCTTTTAATTACCATAGCTACTGGAATAGTCCCGGAAAGGGAGGATGCAATTTTTATCTTTACCTGAAACTCACAGTATTCAAGCCATGGAAACGGTCTGTTTGTTTCAAACAAACTGAATAATTTGTTGCACATGTGATATGCCTTGCCAATAAACACAGGTCACATCGTTCACCTGATTTCATTAAACTTGCTGCTTATGATATCTATTGTAAGAATTTAATGATGTTTGAACAAAATTACTGTTTTGTATTTAGAGATAGAAAGAAAGTGGTTTAAGACATTGTGGGCGAGAGTTCAATGCAGGCAGACTGGGCCGTAAAAATAAAAGACATTCGATTCACTACAGTCCAAATAAACTGGAAATATGATGAGCAGATCTTTCGACGTTTTCAGTTGGCATTTCAGGGTATTCCACACTCGGGAGAACGTAGGAATACTGGAGTCATCGTGCTGGTTGATTATTGTTTCAGAACTGCCTGATTTGCATGGAGTCCCGAGTGAGACCATTTTCTCTCGCTTATTTGTCATCTTGTATTCTGTTGTGCACATACTCACTTGGCTTCCGATGGTGCGGTAACACTTAGCCTTTACATTATAGGAAATAGTTTACACGTCTCCACTGGTTTTCCGCTTGTAAGATCAAAATAAGCATGCCTACAAAATCACTAGAAAAAAAATGCCCCGCACTATGTATTGGACAGACTAGAAGACGGTTGAAAATAAATACAATAAAACACAAAGTACAAGAAGACTACAAAAATTTTGAGAGGAAATCGTTGGCAAAACTTGAGCCTGCATTAGCGACCGATCTGCATACCAAAGCAGAGGTGGGTTCTGCCAAAAAAGTTAAGATAAAGGAATGCAAGCAGCGTTCGTCTGTTCACTGTTTCTTAAACCACTCAAGACGGTCATTTCATTTTCAGGAGAGTTTCACTGTGACCTCATCCATGAATGAGAAAAATCAACTGATCTCGTTACACGAGTTCCGTCCCAGTATGTCACATAGTCTATGATTTGATCTACTTGAATTTCACCACAGAGTTCTTTGGAAAGTCGAGATAGGGAAAAACGAGTCTTATTGGATCAGCCAAAATGGGACCGGAATTGAGTGAAAACTTTATCTTTTCAAACACAGCTGTATTCAATCTTTATAGGACGGTAGTTTACAAAAATCACGTCTGCATTGCACGAAACATTCAGCCAGTTGTACCGGTTCGACCTGATTGTTTCAGATCCAGGTTAACAGTGAAGTTCGGGATACTTGACGCCACCCTTACTGAACCAAACCTCTTCTTTGTGACTGTGAATAGCTCAACTTACTTCTGAATGTTATCTCAGTTCTTTTCGCAATACTTGTTTTAATTGGAAGATGATGAGTATAGTCCTGCATACTTTTAGGTCGTTTAACGAAGTAAGTTTGGTTGGGGCTAGATGAAAAGTTTCTTGGTTGGTGGATGAAAAGAAGCCGGCAGAGTACGGGACCAGCGAGATCTCCTGATCTTACCCCGTCATCCTTTCTGTGGAATGGACCAAAAAGAATGGTTTATGCACCACGGCCACAAGCACTGCAGAAGCTCGAGGAAAACATCAGGATGGCTTCCGGGTGCGTACCAACACCAGATGACGAGAAGATTAATCTTTTTAGCCTCATCAAAAGAGTCCACGATTGCTTCAACGTTGATTGGAAGCGTTTGAGCATTTCTTCCAAGTCATGAAATATATTCTTTATTGATTTGGCAAAAGTAATTCTGTTACTTCAAATTTATAGCGAGCAACTTCGTGTTCGGTTTCAAGAAGCAAAATGGTTGGGTTGGTGTTGATGAATGACTAACAACAACCTCCGTCTTTTCTCATAAGTTAACAGAGAATTCGTGCAAGGGTCTAAAAAATTGTCAGACGATGAAAAAACAAGATGAATGAAAGTTGAATCAAGGGTGCATTTTCTTTGACCGATGCTTATTAACAGCCATGGACAAGGGCTGATGAATGGGTAATGATCTAGATAGGTGGGCGAGTGAAGCATCGGACTGCTACGTTTCCGTATAAGCAGGATCAAACGCGGAATCAGTCATGACCGGAAAGCCTCACGTAATCTTAAAGAAAGCCATTTCAAGAGCCACGTAACTGTTGCTTAATACCTATACATGGAGAGCATCTCAATGTCAAGAGGGACGTGAAGGCAAAACGTGGAGAGGATAATTGACCATGTAGCACGAACCACTCAGAAGCAGCTGTGCAGAGAGAACTCGGGAACTATGTCAAAATGCCACGTTGTCAACAGTCCAACGCTATGCACCCAGAACTCAGGTAGAAGTAGGATTCTCTTAGCTTGGAGCTACAGCTTACATTTTCACTCAGAGAAGTCGGATCGACACACCCAGGGAGAAGTCCAAATGAACCAGGGCAAGTGTTTGGTGCCTACTCGAGTTGGACCGGCGATGTGTTCAGCTGTTCAGAATGTGATATTGAGTGAACGTGGTTGGGAGAAGGAAAACACCCTGCCGTGCTTCGGTCATAAAAGGGAACTTATTTCGCTGCGCGATGAACGTGTACACTACTCGTTTGCATTCATGTTACATTAGGAACTGAAGCCGAGCAGGATTTTGTGTGATAGGCATGAACGATGAAAACCACTTAATTTTAGGCAGCCAGTGATGGATTTCTTTCCTTGTTAAATTGCACTGGGCATTCAAGTTTTGAAATACCCAAAAGACTAGAAGCGAACACAAGACTGCTCCTAGATTTGTTGGTAACTTCCGTGTACCCTAGAAACGGGTGTGAACCGGTTCTGAGATCATATTTCCAATGGGTTGTCCTATTGGTTATATCAACCTCGAGCCGTTTCCACAGAATATCAGATGGTGATTAACTTCATATGAAGACGGAATACAGCTGTGTTTGAAAAGATAAAGTTTTCACTCAATTCCGGTCCCATTTTGGCTGATCCAATAAGACTCGTTTTTCCCTATCTCGACTTTCCAAAGAACTCTGTGGTGAAATTCAAGTAGATCAAATCATAGACTATGTGACATACTGGGACGGAACTCGTGTAACGAGATCAGTTGATTTTTCTCATTCATGGATGAGGTCACAGTGAAACTCTCCTGAAAATGAAATGACCGTCTTGAGTGGTTTAAGAAACAGTGAACAGACGAACGCTGCTTGCATTCCTTTATCTTAACTTTTTTGGCAGAACCCACCTCTGCTTTGGTATGCAGATCGGTCGCTAATGCAGGCTCAAGTTTTGCCAACGATTTCCTCTCAAAATTTTTGTAGTCTTCTTGTACTTTGTGTTTTATTGTATTTATTTTCAACCGTCTTCTAGTCTGTCCAATACATAGTGCGGGGCATTTTTTTTCTAGTGATTTTGTAGGCATGCTTATTTTGATCTTACAAGCGGAAAACCAGTGGAGACGTGTAAACTATTTCCTATAATGTAAAGGCTAAGTGTTACCGCACCATCGGAAGCCAAGTGAGTATGTGCACAACAGAATACAAGATGACAAATAAGCGAGAGAAAATGGTCTCACTCGGGACTCCATGCAAATCAGGCAGTTCTGAAACAATAATCAACCAGCACGATGACTCCAGTATTCCTACGTTCTCCCGAGTGTGGAATACCCTGAAATGCCAACTGAAAACGTCGAAAGATCTGCTCATCATATTTCCAGTTTATTTGGACTGTAGTGAATCGAATGTCTTTTATTTTTACGGCCCAGTCTGCCTGCATTGAACTCTCGCCCACAATGTCTTAAACCACTTTCTTTCTATCTCTAAATACAAAACAGTAATTTTGTTCAAACATCATTAAATTCTTACAATAGATATCATAAGCAGCAAGTTTAATGAAATCAGGTGAACGATGTGACCTGTGTTTATTGGCAAGGCATATCACATGTGCAACAAATTATTCAGTTTGTTTGAAACAAACAGACCGTTTCCATGGCTTGAATACTGTGAGTTTCAGGTAAAGATAAAAATTGCATCCTCCCTTTCCGGGACTATTCCAGTAGCTATGGTAATTAAAAGGCACAATAATTTCAGATGTTCAACGCCGATAGTGATTATTTGGAATAAATGCACACTTGCATTCACATACGGTTGTTGCTATGGCAAGTTAGACGAAGTTAAAAGGCAGTTTTCATTCAGCCTGATAATAAGGACATGGACAATTCACTAGATGAAAAAAGCTAGTCTTTTTCTTTTCGTACTTTCCCACTTAATTCAGTTAGAGGTATTCGGTCACGTAATTTGGGAGTTGTAAAATATCCCTCTAGAGACAAATGCTCCCTGTTCTCTGGATTGTATCATCACAACTGGCCAGTGTTATGAGCTATTTAGCCGACTGATAGTATTCGGTTGAAAGCTAATAGACATTTGGTTGATTAACCTGATGAGAAACAAGTATCAGACGACACGGTCGATAAGAAATGAGTGACAGCTAAACGCTGTTGATGACTTGAAAAATACTCTTGGAATGTGGTATAGATTTTTGAAGTGTTTTGCAATATGAAAACAAACCCTGGTAGAGAACGTTTGCAATAATCGGTTACCGTGCCTAGTCATTTCAAAGCAGACATTCAATGGAATGACTAAAAGTAGCAGTCTGAAGCTGTTGCTTTTCTGTCAGATGTGTGCATGTGTACTTGAATATGAATTTTCCATATTTCGTTTACATGCGTGGGTTCCTGCAAGCAGACGTACACAAGTACACACACACACCTATAGACGAAGACACAGAGTGATTGTTCACTGTGCGTGTGGTCCGGTTTAATTCTGTGGCGAAATTTCGTTCTTCTATAGTTATTTTCAGCTAAGCTGTCTACAGACAATTGAAATACCCTATTATGTGGCGCGTCGCCACTTCGAAATGTCGGAAGTGCTTCACGTTTTGTGACGGCAGCGTTCATTCAGTAGGGAGATACAAATAACGACCCAACATCATATCTAGTAGTCCAATTATTGTTTTCACTGAATGGATGGCTCCCAGCAAATTTTGGGATCTGACCGTGAAAGACACCGTGTTCCTTCTCATAGAATGTTTTTACTCCTGCAGAAAGACACCCACGTAGATGATGTCGCGGAAGTAGATCATGTACAGTTTTGTGAATGCATATATGTATAGTCAAGGACACAATTTGGACACTACCAAGTAGGCTGATAAGACAGACATTTTGAAAGTGGACGAATGAAAAGAGACAAGAGTAACGTTAAGGGGAAAGTGGGATAGGTTACTCATTTAAAATATTTCAAATAAACCGATCGAACGAGTGCTTGTAGTTGGGCAAATAAACCAGTTGCGTTTGAAGAACTCTTAAGTTTAAACTAACTTCTATTGCACAATTCGATGGAATTTCTAAAGACATACTTCAAACAGTCAGTGTATGAATATCGCCGTGTGAGGTCAAACTGATCCCAAGGCAACAAAGCAGCAGAAACTGACGTAAACTGAGAGTCAATAACGTGTCACTAGTAGGCAGGCTTTAACATGAATTACGAACATCACGAAACTTAGATTAAATCTCCCACATCTGTCAACTATCATATATCAAACAGCTGCCAAATTGTTTGTTATGTCTTCACTTACTACAGAGAAAGACGTTCGTCTTCACCTTGGGATGTGACATCTAGTGCGTGATGTTCTGTTGCCTGTGATACACAGAGTTCCGTTGGTGCCCTGTCTCCTCTTGTGTTGATATTCTACAAAGTGAGCATGTTGCACCAGTAAATCAACTTTAGTTTTCAACGAAAAATTATTAGGTAAATGATTTTCACACTCAGATTTGTCATACTCCAGTCCTGCTCATTCATTCCACACCCTGTGAACATTTTCACCGATGGTACCGCAACTGTGGTTCTACAAAGTTGAACTACAGTTCCAACGTAGCTTATTATTAACTAAGTCAAAACCAGTACCAGTTCAGGAGTTGAACAATGAATGGACTCCCGTAGATTCATGGAACGAGTCTCCAGTAAATGACATTGTGTAGCATCTTACTGTCGGCGTACAAAATCGGGTGGACTGAACTTGAGTTGACCCTATAGTATAAAAGGGATTCCAAAGTTTCTTCAGCCCCATGTAAATCTATCATCTACGAATGTACGTGGAATAAAAGGATTTTCATACCCAGTGTATTTTGCCTCGTCTTCTCCAACATCCAAAATCCGCCGGTATTCAGATAGTCAATATCATGATGTTACGAACTGACTTTTGTTGATTTGTACTTTCTCACCGTTGTTCGTGATCTTTAGTGGCAAAATTTGAACACCGTTATCCTCGTTATGACAAGTATGGGCCGTTGGATACGAATCGAAAAGATTTAAAGATAAAGGTTGAAACGTAACAAGATCGGACTATGTTCAGGCAAATATCAGGTCCGTGAAGGCAAGTTCTTTTTAATGTATGGTGAAGAATTACACTAGAGGCTGCTGATTTTACGTCATTCCTGTGAACATTGTCAAATAGCGAATGGTCATTCTTTGACAGCCAGAAACTGTTTTTAGTAGTCCCGGTTCAGGATAGAAGAAACCTGTTTGTGGAAAACGCATGCGGTGAACAAGCACGTCAACTGTGAATTGTGTAAACAGGTAGCGTGACTTTCTAACCTGTCCTGAATTTTGTCAATAGCTCTATATTCAGCGACGGACAGCGTGTTTATTCCGACCAAGAACTTTCCGACAGTGCAAAACTATGCGGAGAAGATATGAAGTAACCGAAAGTCTGCGAAGTATTTTTTCTCTCAAGTGAGCCATTCTATCAAATAAAGAATACAAGGAGCTTCTTATCTGAACTATTACTGAAGACCTTGATTGCTAGCTTGTTCGAGGGCACACGTGTAAGACAACCCTGAGGTGACTTCAGAATTTGTCACTAATTTGTCATTCTAATATCGCTTCTAGACTATCACAGACTGAATGCAGATTTGTGGATAGAAATAGAGCCAACTTATTTGCAAATCACTCAAACGTGAGAAATCCCCGGCTGCCCAATTTCAATTTTCTAAAAGCTAACCATTTCAGCAGACAGCACTGACTTGCAGTTACTGGAGCAGTCGAAAACTGGGTACACACAGTTATGCCTAGGTTAAGTTACCAAATCGTGAAATTCCTAAAGAACTTCCTGACTAACTGTATGCCTTGTATTATTTTCCCTTACAAACTTTTGTTAACATGACTGCCTTGATAATAACCGACGACTTCATCTATCCGTGACTGAAATGCTCTTTGTTCAACCCTAAATACGACAACCGTATTTTGAATCACTTTTGGCGATGACTGGCTTGACTTGCCGTAGTTTGCTAGAGCGTTACCGACGTTTGTTCAGCGTCATCCATCACTATACTTCTCGACCGTCGATAGTTGACTGCCCATCGCTGAGCTACAGTAATATA
This sequence comes from Fasciolopsis buskii, assembly GCA_008360955.1. Lineage (NCBI taxonomy): Eukaryota > Metazoa > Platyhelminthes > Trematoda > Plagiorchiida > Fasciolidae > Fasciolopsis > Fasciolopsis buskii. The sequence goes on from LUCM01010648.1 coordinate 37,503, forward strand.
CATCGATTGGTGCCGCGTCCACCTTATGTCAGCCGCTACCTCAAACCTAGTGGCCATCTGCCGGCCGTAGGATGTTTTAACATCTATTGTAATTCGGATATGATGAACGAAATACGCGACTGTTAGAGGTGGTTGTTTTAACTGTTCACCAATTTCGTTTAGACTAGTTGATCGATCACCTTTGTCCTTCATGCTGAAATTCATGTTATGGATCTCCTGTTATAGGTTGCTGTTTACCTATCTGGTTTAGATTATAACTGGATCTATAAATATATCTTATGGGCTTGTTTTTGAACGTCTTTTTAGGAAGTTTATACAATTTGACACAACGCTGTTTAAAATTGTACGTAACCTGGCATTTCTTGGCAACGATTAAACAACCAAATCATCATCAGAAAACTTGTGGTTGCACACGTATTTGCAATGAGTTGTTGGAAACCACTGTTTCGTTGGCAGAAGAACACAAACCACTGAACTATTACTAAGACAACACTTCCTTGGACGGTTTCATTTTATTGTAGTGTTTTTACATGCAATAATACGTGGGTAGTTTGCTGTTGTGTTGAATATAACTCAGTCGTTACCGGTATTGAGTGGGGGGAAGATTTCACAAAACAATTCTACTGGATGTTACTTTCAAATGAATATACTCTCATGCCTGCTTCACATCAGACCAATGTGATTCTCTCATTTACTTTCACCTGATAAATCAAAAACGAAAAAGTAGGCTGATCACGTCCTCAACGAAGTCAATGAGTCTTACGATTGAAGTCATTTTGCCAAGCGGTTTGCGTCTCCAAAATCCCAGAATATGGAAATCAGTTGCAACGGTTGCATGCTGCCGACGGACTAGCAAGTTTGCTAGTTAAATCTTATAACTAGTTGCTAGAATTCCTGACACCGAGCGTTCTAACTCCATTAAGCCCGTCTAAATAATCAGTCGACTGAATGATTGACTGAGTAAGTGGTGAACTGAACCAATTTTCAACTTCTTATTAGTCATCTAAATCCTAATCGATTTGGCACAAGCTAGGAATATGTCTGTCGCAGAAATTGTCATCATAAATCTAGTTCTTTTTGTTGTAACCGTTGTTCTGTCACTTGGTTGTGTAACAACCGTGCGATACTTGCTGAAGGAGTGGCCATTAGATTGGGAGGTGCCGGTAATGGGATTGGAGCATATGAAACGTGCAAGCGCAACTTACATAGCAATGACTGGATTTTAGCTGCCTCTGTTTTTTTAGTGTAGCCAGCTACATGGATGAAGCGCCTTAGTGAGGCATTTTATTGATCAGCTGTTACCATTTATTCTATGGTCATGTCAATGAGCAACGTTTTTAGATGTGCTAGATCAATTCCAGTCAGGGGATTTTCCAACTAGGTAAGCTTTGGTTGCACTCTAGTTGTCAGAATTGAAAAGAATTGTACTGCTTGTAAAGTGGATTCAAATCTGCTTTTAGAAATTTCCATCTTCTAATGTCTTCCACTAGAAGATCAAGCTATATTGTGTTTATGTCAGCTTCGGACGCAAGCCTTTGATCTCCACCAAACACAATAGTCCAAGGTAATGTGATTAAAATAAATCTCACTTGGATCTCAATGTTCTTGTCTCATATGTTGCTTTCGCGGCGCAGAATATAAGAAGTAGATTTCCTGGGGTCACTTATTCTCTCAAAGTATCTCAGTTTAGTTCCCAAATGATTTGAGTTCCAATTAAGCTCTTTCCTAAGAAATCATCACATCTTACTCGCTCGGACGCATCATATACACTTACCCGGTTGATCACTATGAGCGGCATTCATTCCAAATGGACCACCGTTGTTTCGATTCTTTGATTTCTGGCTTTGTTGTGGTTCTTCGTAAGCTCTTTGGTTTAAAGCTATCTGCATTGCTTAGTTTAAAATGCGTGCCCTTTTCGTTGACCTCCATTTCATTGTGTGGCCGTGTGTGTTTCGGCCACAGACCTCATCTGCCAATGGAAATCATATTATGAAGCACCGTTTATGGTCTTCCACTTTCCTGGCTTTCACTAGCCGCACTGCCCACCATTGATTGGTGCTGCGTATAGAGTCTTGCAGTATCAAACTGCCAACTTTTGGCCCTTGAAGTGCTGAAGCATCATCTACCAATTTGGTTGCGAGAACTGATGGCTACAACTGGACTTAGATCCTAGGAATTCTTTCCATTGTTAAAAAGAATTGGAAGAACGCACATAATAATCCTTGCTGACCATGAAATTGCTAGAGTAGATGTGATACATTCAAACCACGTGACATTCTGTTGTTTACGTGGCTTTGGACTTGACTTCCTGTGTTCGCTTTTGTGATACCATGCCACGAACAAACCCTGCAAATCTACAATCATCAATTTGGTCGATTTATCTGTTCTTAGAACTTAGCTTTTTGCCCTTTCTTCTTCAGTTGGCTTTGCATCATATTATAGAAGTGATATTAGTGTTCATATCTCCAAGCAAACGTCAAAATACAGTTCTGGCCTCGTTTTTTCTGTAATTATGAACAAGTTACTGAGTCATAAAGGTGTATATTTAATCTTGCATTACATAAGTAGGTTAATTAATAGACGAGAACGGCGTTCGACTGAATTCTGGGTACTTTCCATCCCCGTATCCTGTGGCATCAGTTACTTACTCGGATGAAATTTGCTGCCTAAGATCTGTTCTATGTTTATTTTGGGTTGTTCTACCATTGCATAGTCTTTCTTCGGAATTGACTCACACCTGGCGGTCTTCACAAAAATAGGCACTATCAGAGCCACCGACACTCATTCTTACTTTAATGCAAATTGTGTGCACTAATCTTAAAGTTCATCCTCGGGTAATTAGTTATTTATTTACAACTGGGATCATCGATATGTCAGGCCTCTTTATCTCATGGTCAACAACGAAATCACTGTGAGCATCGATTACCTTCAGTTAACTGTTTATATTAGTTTCAACAGAAGGTAATTTTGTAAGTTCTTGTCGTAGCGAACATACGATTATATTAATCAGTCACTAGTGACCAAAATTAAATTTGTCTAAGGAACTCATATCCTTGTAACGGTAACTTTTTTTATTAAGTAAGCATGACGCCGTACCGGACTACCGATTGAAATCAGTAGTTAGCTGCAAACAGATAAATTTGCGTAGCTCATTTATTAGTCCTTTCCCGTCATGCTGTAGTGCTCGCTCATTGTGCCGGACTATAGACATGAAATTAAATCCCTTATGTTTGATTTGGTGCTTTTGATGCGGTATGTTGACATCGCCTTTGTAAGCTTACGAGACAAACGCTGATGCATTCAGCACATGTATCAACTGCTGACCGCAGACTCATTGGTTGGCGAAGATTTAGTGAGCCAATCATACTTATGCTGCGAAATATGTGCAGAAATTTCGCACTTACACAGATCTGCCGTAGAAACATGCATAGATTGTGCTAGCAGACAAAATCACGTTAAATCACTGGAAGATATCGAGTCACCATTATCTCCACTCTTCAAAATCTTGAAGAACGAAAATATCTCCAGTCCTCGAAATCTCGGTATGACTTTTCACGATTTACATTCTGTTGCCACGGCACTTCGCAAATGAGCTGCTGCCGATAAAACAGCTGTACTGTCCGACGTCCCAGACCGCCTACCACATACTAGGTTCATACAACATATTTCGCTACCATTTTTCTGGCATCAGGCTACAGAAAAAATCACAAAGGTATTGCTGACTCCATCCTCATTCCTCTCCTCCACCCTGAACTATTGTCAAACGCCATAACTTCTCCATGCCACGCATCAAATAACCTCAAATGTTTAAGTTCACCCGTCTGCACTTATCGTTGAGTGAACTAGAAGGACAAGCAGATATAGGGCGTAAACCGCTAGTCTTTTTGAAGTAAATCGTGTTTTTCACTTCTGTACAAGTGATCGCGCCGTAGTTCCCCACCAACTATTACACAGGTTTTCAGGTGTATTTATCAAGTTGTCTGTGCGCTTATATATGCATAATTGGATATTTGGCTTGCGGCGTTGCATTACCTCAAAGCTAAAATACCGCCGTCTTGGTTACTCACTCAAGCGGGCTTCATCCTCGATACTGTTGATTTGTGTTGATTACATCTTTACTAATCATCACATTGGACTAAGTTTCACAGAAGCAAAAACCGGCAAGAAAAATCTCCCCACATTGCTAGTGTCTCCAAAGGACAACTGCATAGTTTGTGCTGCATACCTGCTGAGAATTTCTTAGTCATTCTAGCCGGTTTCGTGCTTGCCGGTTGGCCCAAATTCCATTCAACATTTCCGTCCCCGACCCTCCTCCTAGTCGTCACTTCCTACTTTATAATCTCCACGCATCCCCTTGTTTTCACTTTCTTATGATATGCTATATATTTGTCACCTTTTGGCGGCCCATGCCGTTCTAAACTCCTCGAAATCTGCACGGGCTATATTTTTAAATCCATTTGATTTTTCATCTAAAGTAAAACTAATAACGAGTAACTTATCATGTTGACTCCTCCGTTTCATTGCTTATGTCGATCGCCTCTACTTTGGTTAATAGTCTTACTTTAACACATGATTGTGGCCCACCCTTGGAAAAAGCTTGCCTTAGGTCATGAACCGACTGTCTGCAATTATAGACGCTGATTGCAACCATCTTCGTTGGTCTTAATGCAATAATAATTTCCTAGCTCATACTCCAAATTGTTACGTGATTAAACTGAGGTAGTAAGATTTCAAGCAGAAAAGTGCCGAAACTGTTTTCACTAATACTTGAATAAATATTATGCTCTGGAAGTCTGCTTTGCAGCCGTGAACTGACACATAAATAACGTGAATAGTGCTGCCTTCTCCAGGTCCATCTGGGTAATCACATGCGATCAATGTCACGTGCAGTTGTGGCAAAATTTAATGGCCGGTGTGATTAACGAACCCAGCGCAGCCTAATGTGAAACCAGATTCCTGTGTCTCATTGATAGATCGAAAAAATAAAGTAAAACCAAATAAGAAAACGTTTGACTCAGCTAACCTTTTGAGCCAAATACCGTCAAATGCGAGTGAATCATTTCCGTATTACTTTTCTGAATGCCACCTATCCTCAATTTTCACTCACGGTCCCCAAGGGACTAAACGGACCCTCACCTGACGCAATAACCAACTTCCATTGTTTACGTAATGTGCAGAGGACCGGAAATGACAACAGTCAGACCCTCATTAGGCAACTACCGCATGTAATTCCAACTGCGGTTGTTCCCCCGTCAGCACTCGCCTTTCGCCCAAAGCATTCGGTTTCGTGTCTTCTCTACGCATTGAGCTGTGATGCACTCAAAAACGGTACTTCCATCTGCTGATTTTTGGTATAAAGGAGTTTTCCTTTGTTTTTCTTGAATATCCAATGGGCTTTGCCCAAACCTAGTCGGAATGGGGCCATTTCCGATTCACTTCTGTCTAATACGTGTGCATTCTTGTCAACATTTGTTCCTGACGTTCATGCATGCTTAGTTGTCACATTCTGATCGTGCATCGGCGTGCGCTTTCCGTAAACGGAGAAAGATGTGTATTATAATAATCGGTAAATAATGTTTCCGTAGAAATTGGTTTCTGCTTTGGGTGGCCAGATTTTTCGTTGACTACACCAACTATCTCAGATTTCCCAATTCCTGAACTTTGCAAGAATTTTAGCCATAAAGAATTGCCACGTGTTTTGGTTAGTGATGATAAAGATATTGCACTGATCAGAAGATAGTCGACTGCAGGTCTGTAAGACCGTTTCTCTTAACGCGGATCTCGAGTTACGTTAACCGTTGTGACCACCTGTGCGTCACACTTACTCGGCTCTGTACAATTGCACCTCTGACAACCCAGACACTCCACGCTACAGGGGCTTCACCGAGAGATAAGTTTAGCCACGGGTGGTTAACGCTGGGTAATGGCGATGCCCCAGTTATGGTAGAGCAGTGGAGGAAATTTGCGTGATAGATGGTTGCATCCCCGGCACTTCCCCTGCGGGAATCGTGTTTGATAGCGGACTGCTTCGAGGCGCGGACTTCTGGCCCAGGTATAATTATGGTTATCCAGGTTTCTGTGGTGGCTGTGGTCTGTGAATTGTTGTCGAAAACTATCTGCTGGATGTTTGGGACTTCACTGTGAAAACTTAGATAGATGTTGCGCGTGCACCTCAGAACATGCGGAGACTGATGCATCAGTGCCGTCCTCAGTTAGTTTGTTAGAATAGGTTGGTTATATTGGGAACGGCGGAATTTATGGGAACAAGGATATTCCTGTGTAAAGGTTGGAAGCAGAAGTCCAGCAGTACGAACTATCTACACTATCCACTGAAAATAGGGTGTTGGTTTTCGGGGTTGTTCCGTGCCTCGTTCTTTATCCTTATTTGACTTTTATCACCATCAACCATTATGACTAGGGTAGTTTTTCTATCTAAGGAGTTTTTAACTGCGGCTTATCTTTGATTGTGTACCTTGGATGCCATGTGCTATCGCGTTTTTGCGGACTAGACTCGTTCGCCATTGACAGGTTAACGTTGGTCAGCCTCGTATTCCCGGTTGATGATTCTTTGTTGGATCTGCAAATGGATGTGTTGACCGCGGAAGAAGAATCACTACCCAATTCTTTTGCAGCAGCTGAGAGATACGCTAACTTCTAGGCAGGTTGACGCGACGGCCGGGAGGGCGCTTTTTTGCTGGTTGCTGAGAGATGGCACTCTCACGGGCTAAGACTTAGAAGAAATAGAGTGTGCTGTCCGCTTCCAATCGATCTCACTTCCTTGTTTATACTAGTAGCTCCGAAGGCAGGTTGCTTCACAGAGGCTGGCCTGCCCAGTTGTACTACCAGATTTTTCACGAGACTCCAGCATTTCCCGCCATCCACGTGCACCGAACCTAGAGGGGGAAGGGGTATTTGTGGTTGTCAGGTTCCAGCAAGCATGTCTCCTGGGGATTGTCTAAACCGGAAAAGTTTACCCAGAGACTTACGATTTTGGCGCATCTCTTGCCGGCATCAACAACATGATATTTTGCAAACTTGTTCGACTGAGCTTGCAGTTGGTAACGACTGCATAGCTGAAGTCTTCAGGCCACCAACCCTGTTTTGAATGTGCAGTATTATTTTGTGAATCTCGGTATTTTCTATTGCTTTTTATCCTACCTCAAACATTTGGTTCTCAAGTGCAGTAAGATCAAACTGCAGAAGAGTGGTGCGAGGCTGAGAATGTCTCCCGCTCCATAAGGAAAAGTTTTCACAAAGTTCGCGGCTATGGAGGATAAGTCTATGGCATGAGGGGAAAAATATGCCAGATTAATCACACCTCTAAGCAAGAAGTATAGAAGGAGACCCCCGCCCTAAGTAAGAGCGTCAGCAAACAACTAATACTGAAATTGCCATGCAAGGTTCAGCTGCACCGCCGTTATCAAAATAACGACGCTAAGCCGATATATTTGCTTATGTTATCATACTTCTAAAACGTTGATTCAAAAGTCGGTCAGCTTTCTCTGCCAGGGCCACCGGGTTGACATTTCTTCTCGGTTGGTTGCTAGATTAGAAACGATTTCACTGGAAGCGCTGAAGATAGGTTCTTAGAGTCATGGTGCGATATATTTCTCAAAACCTCCGAGATGCACGCTTGATTGCATGACCAAAACGTTACATTACTATGACACAACACATTGTTGAGTCCCAAACAAGGAAGAAAGCCAAGGTTGGGATCAGTTAAGATTACACGTGGTTATCAACAGGTTAACATAAGTGCTATTTAGCACATCGCTCAGCAATTAGATACAACAAAATTGCGTATGTCAGGCACAAAATGCGGTTGGGGGACAGCCGTGGATGTCAGGCTGTGACCAAAGTGTCCAAAACTTAGCAAGATTGTACAGTGTCCGCTAAAGGTAATCTACGACAAAAAAGTCACCGATGAATGAATAATTTGCGAACCTGGCCTAAAGGACCAGGGGAAAGGACGGAGGAAGACAACTGACGAGTAACGTCCTGCGGAAGGCATAGGCCAGTTAAAATTGAGGGGATGGGCTGGGGCTTGGGCCTTAGGCTACATGATGAATGCGATCAGTCAGGTGGTAAGATGCCTATATGGGCCCCGGAGAATACGAAGATTTAAAAAATGACAGAAATCCAAAGGATGACAGCAACAGGCAAAATTTAAAAGAAAAGTAAATGCAAGTCTGTCATTTGAAGAATCAGAGAGTAGTTCGTCGTCAGTGAATGAGAGCGCAAAGGGAAAGGTTTGATGGGGGCTGTTGCTGGTTTAGCTTAGGGGTAACTAACTGGATTAGGGACTAAATCGGAGTAATTGACGTGAGCTGTTTTACAGCAATTTTTGATGCGCAATGACAGGTGTGCTTCTGCAAAAGAAAAAATTGTAGCAACCAGTGTTTAGACTGTTGTAACTCAAGCGTGATAATATGGCAGTTGTTGTAGTGGACTTGACCATTTATGCTCGGCGCGTGTATGGCAGACGGGGGAGGTGGAGCGGAAACGTAGGTGGGCAGGACCTTTGATAAATGTTTAGGATGATTGCAAACAAACTCATTGCTGAAGGTGGCACATCTCCTTCACGGCCCAGTTTCAATTGATATTGTTTAATTTTTCCTAACAGAGGAATGGTTGAGCCTATGTAGCTCCTCCTCCCGACCATAACTTCCTACATACTGGCAGTTTTTCCGCAATTGCTGACAGTGGTCTATTTTCCGCACGTTGGCAAACCACGGCCTTTTTGATGTCGAACAATGGTTTCACTGCACAGAGCTATAGAAAGGTAAAGTAAAATGAGAAATCACAAAGAGGAGCACAACGGTTGCTGTGGAGCACGTTCCGGGGGTTATAACGGAGCCATTGTGTTTCATGACTCTAACAGTGTCCTTCAGTTAAACCAGGTGAGGAAGGAATAACTCATGTTCGAAAGACTGGGAAGTGTAAAGAAAAAGGGACAGATTAAATGTCGCGAGAGGGAGAGCAGTAGAAGGCAGAAACCGAATACTGAATTAGGGGAAGTTCCTTGAACAATAGAAGTGCACTGCCTTTTCAAAGAAGGAAGTATAACTGAATGAGGACGGTGAGAGGGAAATAAACGGAACAGAACGTCAGCTTACATAAGACGGCAATCTAGGACGTGTCCAATGCCATGTTTCTGCCGTATTTACCGATAACTTGTCCAGATTTCCTCACGCGGATTTTAGATTATAGAAAAGAGTCATCGTAGATCTTTATATTTCGATGGATGACTCAAAAGCACGCTCCTCCGATATATGTGTATTTGTCAGTTATAGGACTTGGATGACGCCTAAATAAGCATTTAGTGTAACCATGAATGTGGAGTGGTTTTGTATGCATTGAATGCTACTATGAAGTTTATTTCAAAGATTGGAATAAATAGCAAGAAAGATTTGCGACCTTAAAAAGTATTTGGTGTTTCCTCTATGAATGGTTACAGAACTGTGATAGAGAGGGTAGAGACTGGCGGAGAACACAGGTGGATCGGTAAGGAAAGTTTGTCTATTCGTCTGGTTATGTAGAAAAGCTAGACTACTTTCCAGTCGGCCTAGCCAAAATGGCTCAAGACTGAGAGTTGAGCAGCTGTCTTCCAAACTCAGAGTCGTCGACCAACCCATCGCTTCTTTAGTGAACCGCTTCCAAATACTTTCAATGGAAATCCTACCCAACTTTGACATTATGGAGCATATCAAGGTGCCATTCTCAAACAGTGACCAAACGCCTGTTTTATAAATGCTGACGGTGATGTCTGATGGCTTCAGCGTGCGCAAAAACAGATTTATATTCTGCATAGCTTTAGTTGACTGAATAATTACTTGCTGTCAGAAATTCTGAGAGGCTGACTAGTTGAGACCAGGGTCGCAAATTGTGGATCCACGTGTTGTGGGAGGCCCGCGAAGCAAAGTTAAATATTTGGGTAGTGCACACTGATATGTGATTAGTTCGTTCTTTTTGGTAGATAAGCTTATCATTCAGGAGGCAGACCAACCGTCCAAGGCAGACAAATCAGCACATACCTATCTAACCGTAGTGCTAACTTCATCGGGCTTAAGAGGGCAAACTAATTCCATGCCATCAGCAAACAAGAAAGGGGTCACTAAGGAATACTGAATTTGGTGAGCCATTAGTATATAAAGGATAACAGGGTACCCAATTGGCTGTCTTGTCTAACGACACTAGTAACAGATCTGGGATTGGAGGTGGCACCGGCAGAAATACAATCTGTGATCTTTGAGCTAGGTAAGGCGACAGCCAGGATAGAAAAGTATCATCGACGCCAAAGGAGCTACATTTATATATTAGGTGCGGGTGACGGTAGCCCAAGACATACCGAGATGGAAGGCTGCAAAAGTCATACTCCAATTCGCTTTTTTTAGAAGGTTAAGGAAGTCAAAGTGATAAGTTGAACATGAACGGGATTGGAGAAATTTGTACTGTTTTGAACTAAGAAGGTTGGGGGCTAATAGGCAGTCCAAGATGGAACCTTTTGCCACCTCTTCCATCATCCCGAAGTTAATGGACCCGCGGTTAATGAGACAATAATTGGACAAATCATGCAAGGAACCCTTCTTGTGGCGGAGAGTTATTACAGAATGCTTCCAGTTAATCAGAAATACACTACAGTTCATTAAGGGTATAAAGTGGTTGAGCATCGTAGCACCTACCTGGTACTTCAGAAATCATATCGTTCGACGATAGTCAAGCCATCGCCCGTCTACCGCTACCTACGGATCTTGCGTACCATTAACTGCAATGTTAAATAGTCCGGTTTATGCACTGGGAAACCAAAAGTGCACTTAGACCTCCATCAAATACTCGATGGCTTCCAAACTACATTACATCTTTCGGTCTCAAGCCTTGCAGCTAGAAGGCCTCAGGGCCTATTCCAAGCTCGGCGTTCCCACAAACATCTATGCACCCTACAGCCTGGGTCTTGACGCACAAATGGAAAAAAATATGCGTCCTTTGTTACCGGTAACTCTTGCAAAATGCCCAAATAATCTGTAGCAAGTTGATATGTAGCTGTCTACCCGTCCATTTGGATACCCCTCACACAAATGCGTGGATTTCTTGTAAAATGCCAAGGTCGCCGATCTGAGCATTAACGAATATCGGCAGCCCTCCTTATTCAAGCTTACAGTGCAGATACTTATTTGCCATTTGTTCATAGAATCAAAATGCGTTTTCTTCCCCACATCGACAGATTTCGTTTTTATCATGGGTTACCCCATCTTTCTTTATGTCTCGAACATGACTTGCGGGTCCCTTCCATTTTTCCATCGTATAAAGCTTTTCATCAGTGACGGTCCTTGTTTTATTTCATCTTATTTGGGTTTCTCCTTTTTATACCAACTTGTCCTTGGTCAATGTTCCCGACTGTCCGAAATATTTTGTAGGGCACTTCACTCGTCGCAAGTGCTGTTAGACCAATTCAACTGCGGAATTACCTCTGGGATTTTCAGTCAATCCCCTATCAGTTCACTGCCGCATGTAGTTCCAACTGTGGTTCTCCCCCTGTCAAAACTCGCCTTTTGCCCCATGCAGTCAGTATCATTTCTCCACTACATTGCGCAAAGATACACTTAAATAAAAGCAATTTTATTTTCTGCTGCCTTAGTGTGGTCCGGTTTCCTTTGTACCTCTTGAGTAGGTAATGGACTTTGCTGAAAGTTGGACAGAATGCAGCCATGTTTTCATTTCCCATTCACTCTTGTTTAATACGCGTGTATTCTTGCCAGCATTCGGCGCTGATATTCATGTATGCTTTGTTGTCACATTCTGATCGTGTCTCGGCTCACGCATCCTGTAAACCGAGAGGGCCACGGATTAGTTTTATCATTTTTGGATTTTGTTTGTACAGGCTCTCGAATTCATCCAGACTATAAAAGTTGTCTTTCTGGAGCAACGGCGCTAAAAGCCGGTCCCAGATATAAATCTAATTGCTCCGAATTGTGAAAGGCGGTGTACGGAGAAGAAGGTATTTAACCAGGAGCGGGCCGTCTGAGCTTCGACCCGGATGTTCACGAACACGATTTTCTTCGGCAAAACATATACACAAAGCAGGAAACCTTTGGGTGACACCTCCGTTTCAGTCTAGAGGCCGTGAACACTCCAGGGATATCTGCTGTACCTCTTCTACAATCATCGGAATGTGTGTGCAAATTTGCGCTTTTCCAACGCCGCCGACCGTACTAATCACGCGATTTGTTTTTATTCAGCACGTTAAACCGCTTAACGAATTCGTCTGCAAACAAATGTTCACCTGGTCCGCTACTGATAAAAGCCAAAATTACAGTGTTCTTACCAAAAGCAGGCAGTTTTGGAGCAAAGCAGGCTCTTTTGTCAACACAAATGCTTTTTGTTTCTTTTTGTCTGCTGCTTTTAACCCCTTTTTATGCAAAAATTGATTCTGGTTCCTCTTGCATCTCTCTCGTGCGTACTTTTCTTCTGCACGCCAGAATTACGAGTGGCTCATTCAAGCAGACAAAACAAAAAGTGGCCTCTTTCGCCTTAGTCTAGCACTCGCGTGCTTCTATCTTGAAGACCTTTGGAAATTCGACCAGCTCAGTTGTTTCGCCATGCAGCCCGCATTTTGCAAGTCTGTCTTCCTGTGAGATAACATTGTATCTAGCCATGACGGTCTCCTAGCTTGAGAAGCTAAACCACGGGTTACGGCAGCCCTACTTCCTTAGGCAAATTCCTTATTGATTTCGTTTTTTGGCTGATTCAACTTTTAAACTTGCACGCCTCCAGTTCAGTGATATCCATCATTTTAATGAAAGTGGTCCCTCCACTATCTGTCCGGATATTGTCTGCCCCCACCGCCCAGGATCTCAAGGTTCACAGGCGGATTGCGTACGATTGATTTTCGGGTGAACAAAGCGTTAGGGCAACGTATGCAACGTAAATGTTCCAGTGCTGTGCTGCAGTATCGAAGTCCTACTGTCAAATTTACTAACGGGCGTAGGTCACATACCGTGCATTCGGCTTCAGGAAGAATAACATCACTCAGGCTTCCGGTGGTTCGAATGGCCGCTCAAATAGATCTTTAATAATTCAGGTACCATACTTTAGTCATCCGAATGGCCTAAAAACACACATCCTTTTATGGTTACCTTAACCTGACCACGGAAGTAATGCACAGTAAAATTAAAGGTGCCACGTGTTGTTTACTCTGGGAGCAGTGAAGTTTCAAGCTATCTAATAAAAGGGCAGTCGTTCATCATTTGCATTCTTTGGTAGTGGACGGCTTTTTACCACGCTTCGTATACGTTGGATGGAGTCACTTTTTGGTGATAGTTTCAGGGCCAAGCCTGTCTTCCCGTCAATCATCTCCATCTCTCGATTAACTGTGGATCTGTCCCAGACTTTAGCCGAATCTAATTTCCACCCCAGTTCAGCAGGTAATGGTAATAATAAAATGTCTGTAAATACATGGGAGGCATGCTCAAGGCCAAATCCCATTGGTTCAGGGATGGTGAGAAAGGCTCATGGTTAAGGAGACGCACGAGTCCAAAAGCAGTAAGGAGACTGAAGGGAAGCAAACAGCTTAATTAATTAACGGTTGAAAGCAAAAGAGTAGTAATGCCATGATAGCCATAAGAAGCAAGCGTTTAATCTGAATAAACGGGGACTCTGATACCTAGTTTGTTTGAAAGCACCGGTAAATAACGGCCTGTCGAATGACTTGCAGAAACAGCCATCAGCAGCAGGAGTCAAGAATCTGCCGACATGTACTCCTGCATATGTTAAACCATGATGGGTAAATAGGCATCGAAATAAATGCCCGAATCAATCCAATAACCGATGTCGTAACATATATAGATATAAATATGAAAATCCTTAATATCTATATATTAGTAAGCAACACTCGAAATACTATCGTTTGAACTAGCAGATCTAGCCGCTAGCACACCGTCGCAAAAACGTCGATTTATGCTTATCGAGTTATTCCAGATCCCGGTCTTCGTGATTTTGGTACTTCCCTTGGGACTTCTAGGTTTTCTCGTTCGTATCCACTAAGCGTATTATTGCAAAATTTTTGGGTACCTGGGATCAAGATAGGCACAGAGAAGGTAAGCTTGAAACGAGGACGGATATGGATTACCCGTACGCACCAAATTTACTCTAATTCATGCCTTGCAATCGGAGTCAAGGAGATTACAACAGAGGGGAAAGGCGCGGGAGCTGTATTTACCGCTCAAGGCTTTGTAAACAAGTTTGAAGATACCCCGACTGATGGAGTCCATTTCGGCCAAAGCGCTTTCAGATGTTTCGGTCTCACAACTGGTTGTCTCCACGGCACTCGTTGGCCAGTTGTCCAGGTAGGTTAGTGCGAGGCTGTTCCAGGGTAATGCAGACAGTTTGTGCGTCGGCTAATCACGGGTTTTGGCGTCCGTTACTCCAGCAATGAGTAGCCCAGTTCATGCAAATAGCAAGAAGGCCGAAAATGACCTGCAGGGTTTTAGAGCCTTTAGCGATAGCCAAACTGGCACCTAACACAAAGGTCAAATTTGCGACCGGTGGGACAGTGGGGTAAAAACAAATGGTAGAAGCCTAGAGAACACAAAGAGACAACGAGACCAAGACCCATGAACAATACGAAACAGGGCAGTGAAACGATTAAACTAAGTGACAAAAGCAGTGGGTGATCTGAACAAGAACTGGCTTGTCGATAAATGTTTCTAGTGAATATAGGTTGGTTGATGAATGGAGAGGGTTTTTAGGGTGATCATTTATAAGCAGACCATAGGAAATTCAAAATGTGGTCAGTAAAAAAGGTAAGCTGTTCGATTAAGTAAATGTACGGCAAGGCTAACTTTTGCACAGCATGAGATAAAACTTTAGAGAGGACGATAAGGGAGAGGAATCTGGTTTAGATGGTTGAAGGCAAAGGTTAAAACTCACATGCACTGTTCAAGCTGAAGCAAATCAACTGCACCTCGAGCAACTATGCCCCTGATGGGTCGCCGAAATTGTTTCGATAGTTCATGCGACCACCTGCGGGGTAAAATTTCATCTTTTCTCCACGGATGAAACGGCTGAAATCAGGTATTAAAGAGTTAGACGGGGGGGACGTTGGGCGTGCGTAGCTACAGGAACTTAGCTTATCCCGACTGATTCAACTCTTAAACTGCTGCAGCCTGGAAAATAAATTACTATGTTATATATCAAAATCTTGTAGAGGGGGAATTTGATGCCAGCGGTTACCCAATGAAGTGGTCGCAAGGTAATTAATAGTGGTGACGAGAATGTCGACGTGCTTCTTAAAGTATGCGGAAAAAATGCAGGATATATGATCATTGATCATGACCTTTACATACGCGCTTATGTACTTGTACTTATGCACGATAGACTGCTGCATCTGCTTTATGATTTTAATAAGAATTCCAGTTCATTATCTTTTCCGCCTCTATTTTCATCGTACCCTAACCGAGGGAGGGTAATCAACGGCCATAAGTTACGATGGAGCAGGAAGGCAGCAGCTTGATGATCGTTTTGGAATGATCTGCGGAGATATACGATTTCCATCGGCCACCGCATTCGAACTTTGACTAAACAGCACAGTTGGAGCGCAAAAGAGTGAATTCTGCCTTT
This sequence comes from Fasciolopsis buskii, assembly GCA_008360955.1. Classification (NCBI taxonomy): domain Eukaryota; kingdom Metazoa; phylum Platyhelminthes; class Trematoda; order Plagiorchiida; family Fasciolidae; genus Fasciolopsis; species Fasciolopsis buskii. The sequence goes on from LUCM01010648.1 coordinate 53,118, forward strand.
AAAACTGAGGCTCTGGTATGTTCGAGCGAGTAAAACACTGACTTCCTGGGTCATACGGCAAAAGACGTCCCAAGTAATCATAAATGAAATCTGCAAAAAGCCCAACTTCAGGAGGACCGTGCTTGTATGCAGTCACAGAGCCGCCTAAAATCAAAAATTTCTCTCCGGATGAAATAAAAAAGAAAATTGAGGTGGGTTACGGTCAAAATCACAAATGGATAATGATTGCCGTCTGCCTAGATATCCCTAGGTAGTAAGAGAGAAGTGACAGAGAAAGCAACATGAACGAGGGCGGAAAAGTGCAAAGACTGAAAAAGAGTTCACAAAAATGAACAACAAAATTAACTTGTAACCATAACATCAACACAGTCATGAAGAAGAAATACCCCGTTAGAACGTATGTATAGGGTGCTGCAGAAGTGAAACTATTTGGCTTCCAGAAAAAAAGGCAGAGGCAGCTGCTGCTTATTTCTATGAAGAATCTACTTCTCATTGTTGTTGACCATGCTTCTCCTTCGGTCATTTCTATTCTCAGTAACCCTCTGCTTCCCGAATTCAATCCTCGTGAGGAATACCTGAAAAAGGCTATCGCTACTTGACTTTTTTCTGTAATCGTTGCGGATTCATTTTAACGCTTTGTAACCTAGTATTACTGCTGAACAATCCAGGACCCTGCTTATTGCAACTGCAGCTGAGAAGCAAATGGCACCTTCCGTGCGAGCACGGAAGCTGCCGACCGGAAGCCAAAACCTAGCATTTACCAAGAGCTCTGTTAGGCTAGTTTTTATTCCGAGAGCAGTGCACTCAAGGTAAAAAGGTTGGTTTGCACGCGGTGTGCGAATGAATGCAGCCCGTTTGTCAATTGATTGCTTAGTTATTCAAAGCAACATTCACCCTAGTAGCTCAGGCTTGCAGGAAGAATGAAGGTGTTAAGTCAGATTCCGCCACGTAAGCAAAATGAAATCGAAGAACTCTGAAAAGCCAGTTAAAAAGCCAGTCATATTAATTGTAAAATCACCTGAACTAGTGCGATAATATGATATGCGTTGGATAATAAGCCAGTATGAAACGAAAACGGGTTTTTTGCTCTTTTTTGCGTTTGAGGACTTAGCTGATAGCAATTACTGGTGTAGTGATTGCCGCGGTTGTCGAAATGAATATTGCTAGTGATGTTCGCGGTGGATAATGGAACAGGGATCTAAGTGTGGGTGCCTTTGTGGCGTTTGGATGTCAGCGTGGTGGGCATGTTATCCACGGGCGGGAAGCTTCAGCAGTAAATCTGTGCAGTTGGGAGGACTTGTCCGCTGAGAGAATCGAAAGCTTCCTGGATCCGATTATGTGGCCTCGTTATCTATACAGACTAGCAATAGGATCATCGGTTTACGTTGGTGAATCATGCGGATTAGAGCCAATATCCACTTCATGGCGGCCGTGGAGAAGGTCGAGTTTGTCCGTCCTGTGATAATTAATGAGGCCTTGGTTCACCTTTCTTTCACGGTAGATTGAGACGAGGATGGGCCAGAAAGTGAGTGATAAACCCTTGGCAAGTCAAGAGTGCAAATGCACACAAATGAAACGGAAATAAAGAAAAGATGGCAGTCTGGAGGTATTCCAGCTGAGGGTTATGGTGGGTGTAAATATAAGAACGGGAGGTAATGGCCGTCATGTATAATGAAGTATCAGGTGATGCTAAACTCCGCGCTTGGAACGGTCTAATTGTTAATTGCATGCAGAAGAAAAAGTTTATCCGGATATAGGTTTGGAAGTAAATGAGAATGTGATATTAGTACATGTCTTTTTATGCGCGCTGCTACATAAGCACTAAACGAGACAGAAATTTAGTTGAAAAAATATGCTGACTTGTTTCATTGAACCAGTTATTCCGTCCATATCTACAGTGATTTGTACTTGTGAAAACTACTGGCAATAAAAAGGGCTAGACCTCGTTCAGTAGGTTGGGATAAGACCTCGAGCGTCGTATTCACCCAGTAGCCTAGGCCCTACTCATAGGGAGGAATATCTGATGATGAAGATTTTCCTGAGCCCTAACCTTGAAATGGAAGTGGAATAACGGCAAGCCTGGTTAGCACCTATTAGTAGGCTATGGTTTTTGAAATTCCGGAAACCTCAGGCTAACGCGCCTGCTTCTCGTAGTAGGACAGAAGATCAAACCGCAAAAGAGGGGTTATGGTTGAATGTTAGAGCGCAAGGCTCTGACACCGCTGCATCTGTTTTCCATGACGGAATGCCCAACAAGAATTAACCTGTCCTTGGCAATGCCATCGATTTCCAAAGGCTTACGCACTATGAAGCCCTGCAGGGGGTTTCAATCTAGTGGACAGTCATGTCCATGCAAAACGCATGCTCAGACGAGGTTGACGAGTTGGAACACTCAAGGAAAGAATGCCTTCGCTAGCCAAATCAATAAATGGTAACAAATCAAAATGTAGCTTTTGAGTGCACGATGGAAGAAAGATGGGTCTACGAGGGTAGCCAAAACGAAAGATTATATGTATTGCGCGGGAATTTCCTCGAAAGAAACAATGAACGATGGAAGCTTTTAGAATGAAATAGCACCACCAGATGTCCAGTACTCATATAGAAATTACTGGGCGGCCAGGCGGACATCAATACTTCCACATTGTTATATAATGTAGATGAGGGGCTGGCAGGAGGGCAGGATTAGGACTACTCCAAAAAATATGGCACCAAACATTTCAACCTCACGGGAGCTGCCTTTTGGAATTCCATGCCTGAGGGCAGTTACTTTTTCTTATACCGGCTACATGATGATGCATAGAGCTTCCCGTGTCACTACACTGCAGTTAAGCTGAAACACAGGCTGATCAACTGAACCTGGCTTCGGCAATAGATACTCGAATTTATGTGCACGAAGACTCTGCACCAATACGTCGATCAGCAAACCAGTTGAAGTGATGCTCAGGAAGATTTAAAAATACGCCGTTGTGGATAGATTTTCGTCCGGGAGGACAGATATAATTGTTGCTGCAAAAAGCAGACACCGCAATGGTGAAACACATCGCTTTGTGTACTGCGTGAACATTGCACAGCCAGCTGACAGACGGGAGCGTTCATTTTGGAGTGTCACTGGAAGGGGTTCATCTTCAAAGACATTTTCGAAATTGAGGCAACTGGCCTGACCACTTGAACATTCCGATGGACATGTTTTCAACTCCACAGTTCCCACAATCAAAGGCGGCCACCATCGTGGATGTTCTGTGTTATTAAATCAGCATAAGAGGCGATTAGACTATGAGCACTATCATGCCAGCCGGCAGAGCTACAAGTAATAGGAATACTGAAGCGCACAAATCTGAAACCAAAATCCAAACTGAGTATGTCTAAAATATGGGCCTGACTCAGCTAAAATTGAGGAAGCTCTCAAGTCCTAATGACACTGTTCCAATGTGGAGAGATAATGTCACAGTGAAAACGTGCGGAGCGCCTCCAGAGGGTGCCATATAACACCCAAGCCAAAATCAGAAGTGGCATCAAACAGCTTTAAATGGGTCTGTATACAAGATCGAATTTCATGGAGCTACCCGGAATACGCACCAGCCACGTTCGATGTGTTCATCTTAGCTGAGCATTTCACTCCTGTAATGAGGCGTTTTAATAGGCAGGATGGTGGATGCAGGCGATGTCCATTCGACAGCCCACGTTCAACTAGTTAGCAACACTGCCTGTCATATGCCTTCATTGTCTGAAACGTCGCTGAATTTGAACAGGACATCTAATTATGGGCTCGTCTGAGATTAACCTGACACACAGAAACGGCCATATGGATCAAGTAGAACTTTCAACCGGCTAGTTTGATGCTTTGAGCATTAGGGACCTTGAAAGAACCATCTCCGACAAATTTCCGAGAACATCGTTATGGATAATCTAGCCGTAGCTCAGCGGAACGGAATTTCAGGGCGGCAGGTCTCCTCTCAGAAGCTGCCTGTCATTTTTCGGAAAAATGGAGGTAATGCTTGATAGGACAGGCTCAGAATGGAGGCATGCCACTTAGACTTTTGGAAAACATCCGATTCCGTCATTCCTTGGCGTCTCTTGGCCATGCAACGATCGCTGAAACTTGCAGTGCCGAGCAATGGGTACATAGATAATTAACTGAAGCAGCAGGAGTTCCTAGTACCGGTGGAAGCTTTCATTTCTTTTATGGATGCAGTAGGGTCTGCAACCTTCAGTTGTAGGCTCCTGTTTGCGCACAGTGCCTTGAAACCTTTGGCTTCCGAACTCCGTTTTCCTTGCCTCCTTTTGGCAGATAGCGCCGAGACGGTTGGAGACCTGTTGGAAGAAGGTCTTTGACGGGGTCTAAACGGTTTCTACGACCGAGCTCACAAATGGGGATACCCAATCGATGCGGTGTAGTAACGGGCACCGTAGTTCCTGAAGTGCTTTTTGAGGGGTAAATCAATCTGAGCTTCTCCCAAGGTACATTGGCTAGGGGTCTATTGGTGGTGCTCCATAAAAGATTCAAACTTTCAAAACAATGTTTGGAAGCATCAAAAAAGACAGAAACCATATGCTGGATGCGCACAGCGGCAGATTCTCGCGGCCAGTATGCAAGGGTATCGCCAAACAATATCTTGAAAATGGATTACAGAATTGGACCTTCAATCCCGTCGCGTATAAGCCCACCATTAAAACGTCCGGAGATGATTCTTGAAGTTTACTTCCGTAGAAACTCCACTTGAGACAGTGAGCTCAGAACGCTGAAACAATAACCCTGAAGAGACCGGTGTTTAGCAGAGTTTTATGTATTCCTTTAAACTGATGTAAACCATGATAATGCCCCTGAGGTTTTGATAAGGAGCATCCGAGCAACGCGCAGCCAAACTGATGCGAACCTCAAAGTAAACCAAGATTGACTGGCGAGTTTCTACGGTACTGATTTAAATGATCATTGCACCACATAAAAACGGAATGCTCAAATGTGCGCTCAATGCAAGTTACAAAGGGAGCAAAAGGTCAAAGGCTACTTAGCGCGAGATGGCAGTCACGTGATGACATGCGACAAGACCGAATTGACGCCCCTCAAAAGGAATTTCACATCGGACACACTGTATGTGAACCGGCTGTGTGCATTGTTGAATGTGACTTGATTTTGTCCGATGTGCGCAGGCGAGGAATGAACAGGTGGACCTTCAAAATAGTCTCTCACGATGGACATTGCACCCTTCCGCCCACAAAGGAGGAGTACTAGACTGGAAGCAGACTAAACTGAATTTAACAGAAACCGGATTCTGGAGTGGTCTAAGGGCAAACTTCTCGTACAAAGTGCTCAGTCATTGGAGGAGTTTGCCAGGGGCTGTCTTCACACTGAACATGCGAGGGGCATTGTTTGGTTTACGGATTAATGCAACTGACGTGTAGTCGTTGGGTTCGTAATGCGAAAATCACTTAATAACCGTTTATTACGGTGATGATAAAATGAATTCCTCCTCTCTTTTCTTCAGCTGAAATGGAGTTTTCGAAAGAATCCAAGAAAATAGGAAAAATGACGATATTGGCACATGCAAATACCAGATCCCGGACTAGTTGCGTTCGTGCAGTACTATTAGCTTGCTTAATATTGTCGCAAGACACTAGCAAGCAAACATGGGAGCCGTTTTAGCTCATGCAAAAGGCGCCAATGCACTCCTCGCTTAAGTACTGCGCACGATCTCTGGCCCATACTACCGCAGGGATAAGAATGGCATAAAAGGAGTTCGCAACCGCAGAACAACAAAGGTTAGTGGGCAGTGACAACGGCCATGCTCAATGACTTAGTCACTTAAGTGTCTACTGGTCTGAGCGTACGCGAGATAGATGAGGCTGGATACAAACCTTTTAGATCGTGACCAGCGACTTTTATGAGTTTATCCCTACAGATGCCAAAAGTGGAAGGTGATAACTTGAAAAATTCACTGGGAGTTGGATTTCAGGGCCAGGTTTTGCTAACCGGGTCTTGTCCCTTTGGAGCATTATACATGAGTGCTGTTAACGGCACTTCAGTGGAAAACTTTTCAAGGGCTGTAGATCATTAATGGAGTACAGCCTTCCCGGGCATGCGAACGCAGTTGGGGCGGGGGCACCTCGTCCCAAATTTCCCTTGCATCTTCACGCAACACATGTAGATCGGCCGGTAATTCTGAACGGGCTGCCATCCCAAAAGACAAAGAAACTCAAATATCGCGCGCTGTTCGAAGCCAAAAACTGGAAAGCAGCAGGCCGTTGTGTTCACTTCTGTTTAGTGCCAACGATCTTACAAACCCTGCAGGATAAAGCTGCGCCTTCAAGATGTAAGAAGTGCAAATCAATGCACCCTAGTGGAAGCCAGCCACTTCAAACGCCATCTGTCGGCAGGATCAATCCAGGAGTGCATGAAAATTCGCAGAACCCGCCAATCTGAATGCAAAAATAAGGAACTGCGCAACAAAGCTGATCGGAAGGGATAAAGAAGTATGAGCTCAGTCTGATGCGTGTCAACTGGCAGAAGAATGATTTATGCCCGTGTGCAACCAAAAGCTTATTTAGGGGCACTGTCGGTCCGCTAAACGCTGAGGGGATGGTGAGAGCAAAACGGACATACTGTCTAAGTACTTCCGCACCGTCCAAATAGTTAACATGTTGAGCCCGGGGCCCTGGTACCTGATAATTCATTGCCGTTCGCTGGAGAATTGGCGATAAGGGAGAACGATATATGTGGTCAACCGGAGGGCGTAAAAAAGGTAAGCCAGCCGGGTCAGACGATACTGACCGATCCGTTATCAAGTCCTTAGTGGGCAAAATCGCCGGCCTAGTGTCCAAGATTTCCAGGCCAAATTAGAACATGGCGAACTACCAAAGGTTTGGGACGGAGCAGTGGTTATATCTATGCTTACGGGAGGCCCGAGCTTCTTTGTGGAAAACTTGGGGCCAGCCAGCCTCAAAAGCATCCTGTGTATGGTGATGGAGACCTCAATCCCAGCCCACAGCGCCCATTACTGGGCTGAACGCTCATTTCTCCCCCAAGCACAGCATGGCTTTGTAAAAATAGGTCTTCTCTTACCAACATCTTGTGCTTCTTGAGTGAAGTCACTGGAAGACTGGATGAGGGAAGTCTAGTAGAATAATGTTACCTTCACTTCCGCAAGGCGTTTGATTTGGTGAGTCATCGCCAACTCCTAACCAAGTTAGAACCATCTGGTGTCCGCGGTCAGCCATATCAGGGAGTGAGGGTATTTGCTGTCAGAAGACATCGCGTCAGGGTAGAAGACAGGTGCCAAGCCAAGCCTGAAGTCACAGGCGGCTCTCCGTAAGGCTGCCTGTTAAGGCCAATCTCATTCCTCCACTTCATCCATGATCTAGTCTTAGCCTTAAAATCACGCGGCTTTTTCGCCAAAAGTGTCAAGATGGTGTAGTCTACAGCAGAAAAGATCTTGGCAAAAATATAGAAGTCGCCTTAGTTTGGGTTGATAAGTGGAACTTATCCCGAAAAAAAGCATGAAGTCATTTGCTACCACGAGGCACCAAAAGCCTTAGAATGCCACATGACGAGAGGCTGTTTACTGTGATTGCCGTTGGCAAGTTGGAGGACCTGTTGATAAGCATTAGGTCGAATTTCTAGTGGAAGGACCAGTGATTGGCAGCAGCCAAAAAGGCTAGAGGTGAACTATTTAGATTCATAACCCTGTACAGGGCAATATTATGAATGGAACGCTGTGTGTAGGCTGTTGTTCACTTCTTCGAAGAAGACGTTTCTTGCTTTGAACGGGTACAGCGACTGATCATGAGAATGGTTTGGGGGCAGGATGAGAAGCCATGCGATCAACAACGCTGGTACTTTGGTCTCTTTTGAACAAACGAGCCTCTGCACGTACCTCGGGGAGACCTTTAAGATTACAACCAGATTGTCAGGTCTCACTCCAAGCAGTGCTTTCGGCAAGAAGGAGACTGTCGTACTCCTGTTCGTGAGGGGTAGCATGCAAAAGGCACAATCTGCACTTCCAGCTCGGCCTCACTTTTTTGATAACAGCATCTTAAACAGGTGTCGGATCAAAATGGGACGCAACGCTTCCCGAGGTAGAGCATTAAGGTACGGAGTTTCCCAGTCTTTCGATTTTTCTTCCTGCACTCTTCATTTCAAATGCCAACGCATGCAACTGTTTATGGCTCTCGCAATTGGGGTGAGATGACTTATTCTCTTTGCTGTTTCTTTTACCAAGACTCACTAAACTGGAACTGGAAGAAGTGGATCTTTAACGGGAGTGCATATTATCAAAGGAATTCTTCACACTAGAATATTTCTTCCTAAAACTTGATCTGTGAAAAGTGAACGCAGCTGAACTGACCTTGAAAAATATTGCATATATAAATATATTTTGCTGTTGATGCTTCCATTGAGCTCTAAGTTGACTTCACTGCAAGATGGTCTCCTTGAGCTGTGGTTACAAATGTCTCCAGGTTATCCTGGTTATTATGAATGTAGTTGTGACCGTAAGGACATTTTCCCCCGGGTTAATTTGATATTTAGCTGTGTGGCATAGCATTGATTGTTGTTGGGTCTTTATCGTTGGCAAACTTCTCGAAATATGGAACTTCGGATGGAGACTATCTGAAAGCATTTGCCATATTCATAGTTGCGTTCGGCTGCTTTATCACGCTTGTGGGAATCTTCGGTTTCTGTGGAGCCTGTAAAAAGAGCGTTTACTGCCTGACCTTGGTAGGTCCATTATCCTAAAACCTATGCTTAGTACATAATCTTTCTCGCAATCCTCATAGTTGCCGGGCTGGCAGCTGGTATTGCCGGTTTCGTCTTAAAGGACAAAGTAAGTTGAATATTGTGAGTCGATTATGAATGAATCCTTTAGGTCAAGGAATACTTTGCTAAAGGTATTGAGCAAGCCTTCGCGAAATACGATGACCCTATGTACAAAAAGTTCGTGGATACTATTCAAAAGGATGTAGGTTTTTTGCGATCGATTTAGCTCTGACAATTTCAGTTGAAATGTTGTGGCATCAACGGGACTTGGACTGGGTCTGGGACTATCCCTGCTTCATGTCAAGGACCTAGTGGACCATATACAGACGTAAGTTACAACAATAACACGAAAGATGTTCGCGGTTTTCTGTGCAGACGTTGCATTTTCAGCTTATACACTCGTTGCTATTAGACTGTTTAGATTTCAGAATCTAGTAGCGATTTCCTTACTAAATTCACTTATATATTGGGCTTTCCATATCCGAATTTCCATTTAATAATTTGGTCAACAGTTCTGGCTGACTATTAGTTAAAGCATTGTAGGAGATGATGCAGAGTGCTTCCGAGTGTTACTCAACGAATGTTCCTCCGTATTTACTTGAGGTTGTGACAAAGCCAAATGAATATGAATTCAAACAACGGATTTTGGTGATGGGCAGCCATACCATTTTACACATTATTTTGAAACTGCTGAGATCATGTAAATTCATGCCAAAGATAGTAGGGGTTCCCTTAAATGGCGTGTCTAAATATTATTGCTCGTACGCCTCGGCTCTTATGTTGTGAGGTATGTAAGCAAACCATTACAAGATGTAAGATTAGTCACGCTTCAAGGCTGCGATTCGAATAAGTTACTTGGGTGGAATCTTAGAACCGTTCTAAAATAATACCCAATGACTTTGACATAATCCCAAAGTTATTTGGAAAAATAATTTGAACTACTCATTTTTGTAGTGGTCCTATCTAGTTTATCCATTCATGGCAGTTAACTAAAGTCCATCAAACCGTCAAACCATCTGACAGCGTCTGATGTCATCTTGAAGAAATTGGCTTGTTTTACCGCTATGCTGCAAATACGAAGGCCCTAAAAGTACTGCTCTAAAGGTGTGCAAAATTTTCCAGAGTTCTTGAACTGTGGTGTGTGAATACAAATTTTAATACAGCCGGGCACAGTACGATGATCAAATCAACGATTATTGAGAACGTTTGACTCTATAGGACAAGCAAAATAACATTTTATGGGCAGCGGAAAGCAAGTGGCGTAATCAATACCAGAATAAAACACAAGTTTTGTTTGGTTGCAGTCAGTCGTTTAGAATTGGATTCGGGAGAGAAAACCTTATGATGTCGGTAAAGCAGCGAAAGTTTGGATACCTAGTAGAGGTACACCTAGGATGATATTTCGTTAATTGCAATTTCAGTTAAACATTGTCTAGGGACCAACGCAAGTTTTATAAACGACTTTGTTGAAAAAGCATAAAACACATTTCACGGACTTTTATCTAATTGCTGTTTGATACAATTTTTCAAGGGCTGCGTGAAAAACGTCCAACAATTTTTCAAGAAGAATATACTGATCGTGGCCGTATGCGTCTTCGTGTTTGCCTTGATTCAAATACTTGGAATCGTGTTTGCCGTTTGCGTTTGCCAAGCAATAAAGAGAGGTGAAACTGCCTAACGGACGTCAAAATCAATCACCATCCTTGTCCCAAAACCATGATGCCAGAAGGTTCACATTCCTACTCTTGAATCCCTTTGACAAAGCAAACATCACACTACACTTTGGGATAACTTCATTAATTTTGTTCTTTTTGAGACTTCTGTCAGCTGGATGTTTACTTCGATGCTTTTGACTGAAATGCATTGTACTCCGGGCTTTTATCACGTGAATCGTATCCTTTATATGTGAACAATTCCTCAATACAAATTCTCGATTAAACGTCGCACTTGTTCTAAATCAAATCGGTATTAACTTATGTTTTGGTCGGTTATTTTCTCTGCGTAGTATCGTCATCACCTGCTGTCACAACGAGACTACACCTTGACGTGGTTTGACGGCTTCCGTGCCTCCATGATCCAACGAGCTATACAGGATGGCTTATCTCAAGCTCAAGATCCAGTCATGCCTGGAAGGTCAATGGGTAGAGGCCTGACGAAGTAGTCTCCTGGTCCTCCATGTTGGGGGTTGATCTGAGTTAGCAGCTCAGTCGTAAAAACGAGTGGAAGAATAATTGATCCAAGTAGATGGGCGCCCACTCAGCTATAACCCGCTGCAATGCGGTCAGGTTCTTGTCAGAACCAAAGGGTTTGGTTGAGAACCCTAATCGTTCTTCTGCTTAGCGGCTGGACTCCCTAGCAGTACCCGTCCATTATTCCCCATGAG
>LUCM01010649.1:0-35783 GCA_008360955.1 Fasciolopsis buskii
GTGGATGTCCCATTCGTAGTGGATTAAAGGACCGCTCGGAGTGTTAGGGACGACTACGAAAGCCGAAGTGGAATCCTAGGACAGATATCCGAACATGCTGCCTGGTAAACAATATTACGGACCTCAAACTTAAGCATTACCAACTAATAGAACGTCCGGTGGGTGAAAATCGCCTACTACATAATTTGCGGCGATGATTTCCGATAGTAAGCGGCAGTGGCATGGTGAAGCGGATAATCCCTCACTGCCTCCCCGATATAAACAAAATACCACCATCGGAAAACTGATGACCCCGCTTCCAGCAGCTAGGGTAGCTGACGGTCAATGGTATCTCGCAAAAGCGGAAATCGATGCCCTCAGTCCCCCAGTCATACAAAGGCGCCAGGATCTAGAAAAAAGGTAAAGCTGTTTAATGACTTACGTACAAACCAGAGTTGTCTATGAGAAATGTGATACATGGTGGGCACAGATTCATTCCTGTTAGCGTCACAGCCGTTTATCGCGGAAAGAGTTCTACCAAGAAACAAACCCAGGCAACAGATCGAACTTTGTCGACGCACAAAGGAACCGTGATAGTTGGTGGCAGAGAATGAATGAATATCGAATTACCAACCAAATCCACAAGAAATATGTTCGTTTGCATATCAAACATCCTTATTCCATTCACCATGATGGAGACCCGATACTGAGACCAGTATATTCACAGATGCGGAACAACAAACATCAGGTGACGGGACACGGCACACATTGCCGGTTCAGGTGGAAAGGCTCTTGAATGTCAATCCCAGCATTCTCAAGCAAAGCAGTGTCCGACCCTGGCGCCAAGTGACCTGCTCATTCGAAGATCAAACGCAGGCAATCAGGTTAAAAAGACATTTATCTCTACCTGCATTAATTACCGGAGGTTGGTATATTAGGTTATACAAATGTTTTGGAGACCGATGAACAAAGGACTACTTGTCATTCTTCGGGCTTGATGAAATTGGATTAGCGAAACCATATCATTCAACGTGGTGGACATCGTTCTGTTCGCTGAAGAACATAGTCACCGAGACATTTGGCATGTAGGGATCGTTAGGGAGTACAGGCTGACCTATATTACATTATTTCAAGGAGCATTGGCGAATGCTGGTAATAAACAATGCACGCGCGACATCCGTGAATTGTCTTAATCCCAAGGATGCCATCAAAATTACTGGGAAAGGAGCATCGTCGTCGCAGTGCCTGAGGTCGAAGGTCAGAAACGACTTGTGAAAGAAAGTCATGCATGCGCAAGTATTTTGTACATAACATCCAACAGTTTCACCTCTGTGTTATTACATCCATGCTTCACTGGTAAGAACGTGATTGCTTGTATAATTTGTCGGATGTCAGACCCACAACAGGCATTAGAACCAGGAGTCCAACCCGGATTCACCACTCATGGGCCACTACGCTAGATACTATTAATTTGATAAATGGAAATTTGATCTCCTGTCACTTGCAATCCATATAACGCACCGTAGACGAATTTTCAGTTAACGATACCGTCGCATGTTGTTGTTGCACACCCGTCGATGTAAACTTCGTTATTCGCTGCCCATTTATTATGCGGCTTAATGTTAGGGCTTGATCTGACACGACATTCCCCCCTGTAACACCTGCACGTTATCGTATGGTTTTTCAGATACCCAGTGATGAGGGCTGGTCACATATGGAAAATGCGCCGCCTCTTCGAGCCAGGTAGCAGCAGGAATCAAGCCAACAACAAGGTAATTCCACAACCCAAGGGGATTGGTGGAGTCCCCGGCTGACGGATATCCATAAGCGCATTCGAATCGTTCACCTTTAACCTTATTCCGGCCTGCCGAATTCGAAGGATTTTGTTCGGCCGTGCAAATGAATGTTCGATAACTACGCATATTGAATAGAAACAGCTAACATTTTACAATTTGCATTTTTACCTCACAGCGTGTGTCTGTCACTTAGCTTGCTTAGTTCACTCCCGCTGGAATGCGGCAATTCGCTATCGATCTAGTTAAGTAGCGGAACTTGGATGTGTTCTTCCAAATAACTTGTTTATCCGGAAGTTGACCGCCAAGCGCGGTGGCCATTCGCGCGTAACTCACGCACGCCTCGCTCGCACGCTGCTCTCAAAATATACTCAAACGGCTATCGCTTCCGACTGTATTTTCCTTGTAACGGTCAAGTGTCAGGATTGCCAGTATTGCAGTCGTACCGAGCTGAGTCAAAGTGACGCACGAGTAATCACAAATATTAGGGACAAGCAAACGTAATACGAGATTTGCATTTGGGTAATCCGTTCTGCAGGTAACCATATAGCTGTCTACTTGCTCTCTATGGAATTTTACCATTGGTTCTTCTTTTTCTGTTGCTTAGGCTGCAGATTTGTGGCTTGTATTTTTGTACCGTATGATGACCGTTTAATTCAGTATTTTAACTTGGGCTTCTTGTCAGTGTGGTTACTCGCTGCTCAAGCAATTCATATACAAGCCCAAATGTCATTCGCACCTGCCACATAATCCTTGTGCTCCCATTATACTGGCTTTTGCTTTTCCCCTCTGCCTTTATCCATACGCGTTAACCCCATTCCCCATACGCGTTAACCTCCCTTATTCTGTCTCCTGCTAACTTAACTACGGTCAAATGGTTCATTTGGTCATAATTGGACCAAAATTCCTTCTGCACATATGTCTTGATATTATTATTCGTCCACCTTGCTAAATCATTCTTAGTGCTGTCAGTGGCCTACCTGCCGTGTAACCACAAGTTTATCCCTTATATTTTTTTCCTAATTTGCGATTGCAGTTCGAAATTGCAATCTTGCACAAAACATTTGCTTTTATCCGACAGCACAGTGACCCTTGTGGATCAGGTTAAATAATCTCAAGTACCTGAAAATATACATGTAGCGTTCTTTCTAGAGTGGTTGCCAAGTCGGTTGAATCAATGACTATGGGAATCATGCTCTATTTATCGATACACTCCTTACGATTCCTACTGATAAGCTATTTGAATCTGACAGTTCTTACTTATGTTTCAGCCATCCCACTATGTATCAGTTTATACTCTGCGGTTTACCCGCTCGACCCCAAACGATACTTGGAGTCTGAGGCTTCCGGTAAAGATCCATTGATCATGGATATGAGTTCTTTTGGTCTTGAAATACTGCTCAACATCGAGACACATAAGCCCAATAATTTCCGTGCCAGCATTGTCTTCTTTCTCCTTCGCCTATGGGTGGCATTATGCATCATGGTCCACGTTCCTATCCACATTGTCCTTTGTTACTTTCTTCAAAATTACTCAGTCTCTAGCAAATGATCGAACGTGCTGACATTGCTGACTTCATAGTGGAATGTGACCACGCATCCCGCATGCTTTCGGCATACTTCAAGAACTATGTCGTTGTTTTTGCTATTATTGGCTGCCAGTAAAACAGTTCCACCAAACCATCGACCGGATGGTGAGAAGCGGGTTGTTCTGGTGTTTAAAACCAGGTCTTTGAACAACTTTGAAAATTCACTGCGAAATTCGAGCCTCAGTCGGCAGCTACTATATCAAGATTACTGAGCACGGTAATTCAGTCGACCAAGAAAACTTTCGCAGCCTCTTTTGATGTTAGACAAGGGACTGGAGAGAAATTTGGCAGATAAACGAAACAAGTTACACATGTTGATATGTAAACGTAACCGTATGAAAACGAGTGGCCCAATGTGGTTCGTGAGTAGCGCTGAAAACACATGTCGGACTAGGGGAATCTAAACAGCAAAAGTTTGGCACGTAAATGAACTTATATGCTTTGGCAGTGCAAAAAGCTCGTCACCATTGGGGAATACCGCAGTAAACTTTCAGCTACAAGGAGTTCTCAGCCAACAGTTTGACTGATGCGGCTTCAATCGGCTCGGCGAGGTTGTGCAAAGTAAGAAATGCGAGATTTCGGTGGACTGTGGAAACTGTGAGTCTTGGATGGCCTCTCGATGCGCAGCAGAGAATTGTGATCGGCAGCGATGTAACAAGCACAATCGCTGACCCCAGTGAACTATCTTGAGGATAAAGCCAGTGTCAGTCACCTGGGCCTTTGCCATCGCCTCGGACTCAATGCTAGGCTTTGGGGGCAAACTAAACTGTCTTATACAGGAGCCTGTACCGTGGATGGTGTCGTCTACCCAGGGTAAGCGCCGTTTGTCTACGGTGATTTGTCAAACCACTGAGTCTGCTGTGGCGAGCACCGTCGGAGCCTGGATGCAGTGAGTATACTAGTCATTTATAATCTGTAAATATCTTGAATGGGTGGACTTCTATCGCTTGTCTAGGGTGTCCCAGTGGGGGAGACATCTGGGCACCCCTACTGAGCGTGATGCGCTGAGACTCTGTCTGCGGTAGCTGTTTGGAAAAGAAGCTCCAGGAGCCTGCATTAATTTTCGTGTACCGCTAAATTGCGGATCCAAAAATAACGTCATGAGAACTGGTAATCAGAGATATAAGTTCTGAATCCTCGGGATGAGCATCCAGTTTCAGTTAGTGATAGCGTCTCTATTGGAAGTGAATACTAGTTCTGCGGCTTCACGAAACGTCAACGTGCCCTTAATCCTTCTTAAGAGTTCTGTGAGGGGTCAAGGGTTTCCGCACAGTTGGCGTTTTATTGGTAATGAAAGGTAATGGGAACTGCAAACTGTCGTTACCGTCGATTTGGGCGAGACTATGGACAATTCCGGATAGGAACGCGTCCTGCATTGGGGAAGTGTCTGAGGGACTGACAACATGCCCTAATAATGCAGCGGCAAATTTAACTAGCTCACATTTTGCAGGAGGAATCATGACTCCTTGTTTGATGAGGCATTCCTGGGAGGCTTGCATCTAAGATGCTGTTCAAATACGCGTAAACATTCTCCAAGCTCTCTTCGAATTGCCGAATGTAAGTGCGGATGATTTGATCCGCGCTGCGGAGCCCAAAGTTCATCCTCACAAACTCGAGAAGCCCAAACGTCGTGGTCAGTTTTCCTTTCTGTTTGCCGGTTTCCTTTGCGGGGATTATATTCTGATCTCTTGCCAAGTGTATGCGGCTGAAAATGTTGCAAACCGAAGAAATACACTTGAACTTGAGTAAATACCACGGAGAATGACTCTTAATGTTTTCATTAGTTCCTTTAGGGTCACAAATGGCCACTGGGTTAGGAAGCCATATGAAGAAAAGAACCCCATGGGCTGCCGGAATGCAGCATGATGCTTAGTTATGGTATACGGTCAAATTCCATTTTAACTGGATGGAACTTGTTGGGTGCTGAGCGATGCGACCGACTGGCGATCAGCAACATGTAGACATTTTCTGGTGGATTACCCTTACAGTGATCACAAGAAGTTTTCCGGTATTCATAAGAATGACCGGGTGGGCGGGACGTAGATCACCGTGTGGCTGCTGGGCCCATTCAGTTGTGACTTAATGCATGAAGCATACCAGCCGACCACAGTTAGAGACATTTGGATCTCTCTAATCTTCTTGCTCCGAGCATCAAATGGCGAGTCGAAGAGCCGGAGAATGTCAGAATCCCCAGCTAGCCCAACAGTAGTTATAGACGTCTGTACTCATGACAAGTTATGGAACGTTGCCGGCGGCGAATACCCAGCGGAATGCACAGTTCAAATGGAAAAGCTGTTTGCTGACCTAAGAGCATTTTTTAAAATACTTCATACTTTATCTATCAATGAAACAACCATGTACATTATTTTTTAGGAGAGAGCCGCGGCCATCAGAATGCTGAAAGGTGGGGAATTTAACCGAAAGTGGGAGGATTCGAACCCGCGACCTTCACGTTCAAATGTCACGACCTTATCTGCTTGGCTATCGCCGGCCAAATTTGAGGATTGTCCAAGAATGTCCCACTGACAAAATCTAAGCGTCCGAGCGATTCCAATTTGGGATCTTCCCAGGCTTCAACCCGCCAACGTGCATGGGCGAGCCTCCGCCTGGGGCCAAGGCATTCCTGATCATCCTGGTCCCGGCTTCAGGTACGTTTGCTGGTGGGGGGCTCAAGTTATCCCGTTTATGGATAATAACAATGACCCCACAACTGCACCGCCAAAGAACAGTTGGTTTGTTGTTTAGTACTTGGCGCTCAGAAGGTTGGTAGATAACCCGGTTTCGTGTGTCATGACTAAGAACTGAGAACCTAAGCTCCTATTAGAGGATGTGCACACTGAAAAAAAATTTGCTAACTTTTAATAGTGGTGGCGGTACTTACAGTAACCTTGTTAGGAAGGGTCGGTTCGGTGACGAGCCAAAGGGTTGGCTTCGATCCGGGCTGCGCCGGTCCCGCAGCCTGTCTCTGTCGACTGTTGGGTGCTACGAAGATGCCTTACGCCCTTCTATGACAGTTGTTAAATTTTCCGTCCCGATGAAGATGGAAAAGTGCTCAATGCTGAGATACGTGAGCTGTTAAACGACATGTCATCATTGGCTATTTGTGCGGCTTTCAGTGCATACCTGAGTTGAACTAATTAAGGGAGGTAGGTGTGTGTGGGGGGCAGGTGAATACATAGTTCTCCTAACATCGGGTGTCACCCAGTAATGTACAACTTAGCGTCATATTTCTCAAAACAGTTCTCAAAATTTTCCATTCCCCAGCTCAACCGCTTGCACCAAATGGTGGATCGTCGTTCGGAGCTATCCAGGTTAAGGCCGATTCCGTCAACGCTTCATAGCTACGGAAAATGCTATGACGTCTCGAATCTGGAGTACCCCGTCTGACCAGCGATCCAGGTGAAACAACTGGTGTCGCTCGTTAGCGGTAATTCTAGAACTGCGGCTCAAATAAGGCAAACGAGAGTTGAGATTGAGAAGGTTTGCTGGGCAGCATGTGCCCTTAATGCTAGGACTTGGCGCTGATTTTTGCCTGGTGGACATGATACCGTATATTTGAATAGGATTATTTATCATTAAAACATGCTGAACAACCCCATACAAAACTGCGACCCACGACAGTCGACTCGAAAAAACAATCAGAAGTAAAAACCGCGAAACGTGGCTGTAGGATAAACGATACATAGGGCGTCAGGAACAACTAGGGAATCATGTGATCAAACAATCATGTCGAGATCACCAAGCTGTAGGACCAGTTACCTTAACGCGATGTCCTTTATCTGATGTAAGAGCATGAAAAATTAAACGGGACTGTGATGATGGGTGCCAGCAAGAATGTAGAGATATCCAAAATGCAACCCCGAACCCGTCTTCTATTCGGTTCCGATACCGAGATTGACTTGGCTCTCCAGTCGATAGCATAGAGAAGACTCGAACCAAGCATCAGATGCGGAAGCTGCGTTGTATTTATCGTGGCGCGGAGGTAGCACCGATATGATAACACACGAGATTACAAACCACGGCAGAAAAATGCCCAGTAGCCGAAGTGATTCATAATCAAGAACTCTCGAAATGTGCAGCACGAATGGAAGCGCACAGAGCTCGTGTGAGATTACACAAGCGCAACCGAACAAATGTCACAGAATTGATATCGACCATCAAAATGATGTGCGAAAATAACCGGTTTTTTGCGAACGATCGATGTCACAGGAAATGTACCTCAGACAAGAACCCGCCAATTCTTTGAGTGTACCCTGCGCATACCCGTCAGTGCATCCTAATGAAACAAGGAAATGTATATTCGCGAGGTTTCAGTGACGATCCCTGATCACAAGTTCATAGTTCACACCAAGGAGATTTGGAATTAGGGCAGTTCTTTTCACTGCATAGGTCACTATTTTCCCAGGTTGAGTATCATTTTCGATAATCATGGCTTATCAATTCAGGATTCGAAATAATGCTACTGTGTGATCGTTTAATACCCGAGTTCAGTTGGCCCTGAAAGGTAGAGTTACTAAAAAAACCAATTTCGTCGACCAATAGTCGAAAAGATTCGCTCACGAATTACCAGCAGCTTATTGACTGAAGTATAGCCCATCAGCGGCCGTCAAAAGATAAAGTCTAGCGTAAGTTAGTTCTAACCTAATCTAATTGTAAACATTACAACCACAGAATACTTGGGTCAGTGGCTGAAAAACTTAGTAGACTACGCTGGTTGGGTCACGTATTGTGTATGGCGAACACTCGTCTATTATAACGTGCTCTATTTTGTTCTCTCACGGAGTGGAAGAAGCCATGTGAAGGTCAGCAGATTGTGTATCAACGTGTAATGAGGAAATGCTGAATGAGACTAATTAAAGTAGATGTCCCACGTTTCTCGTGCTTGGGGTCCGAAACACCCGTGAACTAGGTGATTGGATACACTGAAGGATATGGCAGTGAACCGTGAACGGTGGCGATCGTGTTGTCATATGCTATCGAATGAGAATGATTGAACAAGTGCATTTGTTACAGATAGACGGTGTTCCCTGTGTTTCCACCTGCGTAGACCCACTTCCTGTTCCCCTGGGATATTCACTCTTTTTATAGAAACTTGCAAATCTGGGGAAAAGGCAGCGGTCAGTGGGGCTTGCCTTACTGTTTAACGCTGAACGACGAGGATATTGCCAGTAGCTTGAAACAACATACCTCCAGATGATGCGGTTGACAACTTTTCTGCCTTTCGCATTCATCATGGGTATTGGAAAATAGTATTCGCAACATTTCCTGTACACAAAGGGGGATGCATGGATTTTGGTACCCTAGTGTATTTTGCCGTGCCGCGAAACGTAAGTGGCATTGAACTTCCATAGTTGGATCCATTCAGTTTCTCTCTTTCTCTTAGAATACCCACAATTAGGACATGTTGAGGTGTTCCTTACTCATTATGGGCTTTGTAACTTGCTGAACTAAACAAAATTGATAAACTTACTTGAATTCTGATATTGAAGGAAAAAGCCGTCTACGAAATAACGTTTTGGTTTTGCAATATATATTTAGTAGATAATTTACATATTCTCAATTGAACTGTAAATTTGGCGATTACTGGAGGTGTGTGACGCGTTATCGTCCTCAGATCGCCTATTACATATTCCCAAGCGATAGTAGTATTAATAATGTGTAACCATAAATATTTCGTTGAATTCGTGTACAAGATAACTTCCCGTTGTTACTAGTATCCAACAGTCCAGCAAGAATTCTGCTAAGGTAGAGCATAATGTGAAAGACATCGATTAATATTCTCTTTTGCCTGATCCATCCACGAAATCTCAGACATCGGTTGATGATAAATGTGACATTACTTGCAAGCATCGTCGTATACATCGCCAAATGTGAAATGTAACGAAAGACCTTGCCAACACTTTTATGAATCTCTACTTCGCAAATCATGCAACTGGGTGGAGGTAATACACCCATTTTCACCATCTCCAATTTTGATGCTATCAAACAAATCGACTTGGCCGTGGTTCCATCCCCTATCCACGAGTGACACAACACTACCACAGTCCAACAACGAACATTTGTGATCATGAAGATATTGGGTAAACAGAATATGCGTTACACACAAACCAATATAACACCCGAGACCGCAATCTTTAGTATGTTCACTGTATTGGTTGTGCTAGATGTGTATCAACGGACAGAATTTGTTACTGTGTCCGTGTATCAGCAACAGTCTTTTGCACTGCACGCAATACAACAAGATGATACCGGACTCGGAATCCAATTCACAGAGTCCGAAGAATATGCATTCCCGGGAAAACAAATGGCCAAATGAAAAAGTTGGCGGCCCTTCTAAATGAGCTTATTATTAGCTCGCAATCATTTGTGCGTTCTACGACCAAAATACGATCATCGTGGCAGTCTTCCGTAATGACGCTGCTTCGAGGGATCACCTGTACGACACGTGCTGATAAACAGCATATGCTATAGGAAATAGTGTTTTCAAGTATTAATTAACCCGCGGAAAAAAATTGGCTCACAAAGTCCTTTCACTCACCCGGAGGAACATTTGCTCCACTATCATGTTCTTTTATTTCATGGCTCGGCGAATGATCTTTATGATGATTCAAAAAGGAAATGAAGAAAAATTGTCCAAGGGGTTGAATACTTTCACGTCATCTGGCGAATGGATCCGACTACGAGCGTTGAATGCCACTGATGTTTCGCCGCACGACAAAATACATTGGTGCACCAAAATCCACTCATCAATCTTTATGTACACAAAGTAATGCAGATACCATGTTCCACTAGCCATGAGATATGCGAAACGCAGAAAAATTTTCAACCACGTCGTTTGGAGGTATGTTGTTGAGCGTCACTGGCCCTAAATATAACAGAAACTGGCGGCTTCCGAACGATCACCATAAGTCAGCTTCAGATACCCTTACGAAATTTCCGCGAGGAATCACATGAAATGAAGCGGCGCATGACTTTCTCCTCGCCTTTTCTCAGATGGATTGATCTGATGGGCACACTTTTCACCATGCAACCGCCCTCTCCATGTACTTATTAAACGCTTCTTAAGCCCCGGCTAAACTGAGCGCACATAATCCAACAGGATGGCGTTTATTCTATCGATCCGAAGAACCGCGGATGACGACGGACCACTAAGGCGCCCTTCTAACTTTCGAGATCGAAATTCGCTATCATCTCCTGCCACTTGTTTGTTTGTACGGAATACCACACGGCGAATGACACTAATTCCGCATTCTGTGCAGCAAGGACACCTGAAACATCCACTGCGAAGCTTCGTTTGCTCGACAAACGACTTGTTCGGTGAGTCTCTCAATGAAGTGTAAGATAACCTTAAGAAATCTGCAGATTTCGCGCAAACAAATTCCTCGGGGAAGCAAAGCCTGCAACTTTACCATGTGACTTCACAGCTACAAATTCGGATTTGCCATAAATAATCTAATCAAGAAGACGGGTGAATAAGGTCTAAAGATACCACGTACGATAGAACGTAAAGGATGAGACGACGCCTCAAACGGTGTCAAACCCTCAACAAGAAGTTCCAGATGCACTTCTTTGTAGTTGTACATTGTTGGGTTCTCCAGGATCATCTGAATGCTTTCTTGGAGTCCACAGTTTCTACCAATAACTTTCAGCATTGGTGTACGCCAAGGCGTCCAGAGAACCGTATCGAAACCGTCCGGAACGTCTGGCATTGAACAAGGATTGCAAGAGATTTACGATGCATGGTTTGTCCCAGATGATTCCGCTGTATCTCATCTGACGCACATTGCAAAATAAATAACGCAGTTTGCACAGTAAATTGTCGAAAATGATAAGTCCGAAGCTAGCATAATCCTACCAGGCTGAAGCCAAAGAAACGAATACCACCTGCTTACACTGATTAGCCCTCCATATTCAGATTGCGACCGCCTTATCAAACTACATTAAACGTCAGTTTATAGAGGGTGGAATCACGAGGAATGCAGAAGTGCTGTCGAAATAAAGCTTTATCACGGGAAAATGACAAACGACGATGCCGGTAGCTGCCTACCGAGTGACCTTTGGCTTCGTTCTGATCTGCTAGTTTAGATGCCTATTCATTTTGGGACTTGCCCAATCACTCTCGGTTGAAGTTGTTGTTCATTTTGGCCAAGTTAAGTAGCCATGCGCTCACACGCGAAACTTCATAGACTTAAATACCTCACAAATGCTTGCCAGTAGTGTGTGGGACTAATGTTATTTCAATGGTGACTGCCTGTCCATCGGACTCCACTTCGAACGCACAAACCTGAGGTCCTCCGAGTGCAAGGTTGACCGCAGGAAAAGAGACACATATGCAGACGTTTCACAATTGCCACGAACTACATCACTCACACGGCGGTAGTTTTCTTAACAAAGCATCAGTTACAATAAGAAGTTCGATTATCCAACACCAGTACAGCTTCACTGTGCAAAACCAAGCTCATGCCCGAGTTCCACTTCATTCCAGAGATGCGAGAGATTTCGATGGAACCAATTGTTCCAATGTCTATTGTATTCTCGCCAAATTTTGACCCGGAAATGCCCATTGTGAATTGGAACTTTGTAAATCAAGAATCGAATAAGACGTATATCGTGAGAACTAACCGTATCTGTGCCAACCACGGGTCTAGCAGATGAACACCGTTCATTATTCACCGGGATGCCTGGTTAAGTTAATTTTGTCAAAGCAACATTCACCAAGGCCTCTGATCGATCGATTGGATTCATTAGCAGCGTACAAACAAAGAAGTAAAACCACCATACCTTGTCGATCATTTCGTTTATTCAAATATACCATTTGTTTTGGTTCGTTTTTGATAGTTGATGGTTTCTAACTTTACACAAACTACAAAAGCTGAAATTATAGAAGAATCGATCTCAGGGTTGAAACAAACCTGAAACGTGGCTGATTCTAAAACATGCCACATGTGCTCCTTTAGATAAAATTATATGGAGATCCAAACGCCAATGTTGCCTTAAGGCAAACGAAGTGACACATTCAATAAGCCGCCTCACTCTGCGGGTAATCCTATATGTAGTTGTTTATGAATACGGAACAGACTAGAAAAGTTCAGTAGATATAGATTTTCAAGTGCACTGCAGTCTGGTGTGCCACGGAACGAGCAGGTTGTGCAGTTGTTCCCTCCCATGTTGTGGATATTGGTCATTATCAAACAACAATCCATTCAGCATCATGATCGACAGGAACTCCCGGTCGGTTGGGGCAAGCACCCAAATTTCCACCTAATGAAAGTGATTACCCCAGTTAAGACAACTCGGCCTCAGTTCCAGATAAAATCCTCACCTCACCACTACCATTTACACCGTCTCCAAAGAAGTATGATTATTACTGGATAGGCTTACGAACATTGGAAACCACTTTATGAAGTCCTTTATTGGACTGGATGTTGCGTTAAAACTACTGCCCGGCGGAAACGAAGACTTCACAGTCCGGCTTAGATCAACTGGTGAACTTCAACAGCCTCCGTACCTCACGAATAACCTTGGCCGTTTGGACTGCACTCATGGGTCGACGAGAATCAACCGGTGGAACTGTCATACGCTTAATGGAGGTTTGAAACCTACCCTTTTGGATGCTCGGATGTGCTCTGCATAGCGATGAATAACGATCAATACTGGATATCATTTCATCTAATACTGAGTTCAGAACAGAATGTCACAGAACAAATGTACACAGGAAGAACATCCCAGTGTCCAAACAAAACACAATCCACTTTACACCATACCTAAGAAACCTGTAGTTGTTGCCTAATCGATACGAACAACTTTTAGACAGATCTGTGCAGAACGAAGACCCTGAATGACAATACAAACATTTCCTAGGTGTGATTAGATATGTAACAGAGCGATGAACAGCACTAAACGTTACTGCACGCGTAAAATATTCTAGAGGTATCAGTAACAAATTTCGGCTGCACGGCACTGGTCCCACCTCAATTGTTGTTTACCCTACACGGTCCCCTCAACCGTCGGGTTTCGCATGCATCGACTCTCGAAGGCAAAAACAGAACTTTCTTTGCTGTCTTCAAAAAATACACCTCATTCAGATCCTTAAAAGATTAAACCCAGGTGAGCTGTCAGAAAATTACGAGCACTCCTGGTTTTAATCAACCATAATAAAACCTCTTTCCCAACATCACCAAAAGCTTTTAATGTTCACCAATGCTCCGCAATGCTATCAGTCGGCGACTAAAGCTTCTTTGATATCTGCTCTAAACCAGAATTGTGAAAGAGATGGAAATATCTGAGTACATCAGGGCATTTACTTTTATTTTCGAAATGACCACTGTAACTCGGAATGAAAAAACCGACGGTCTACGCCCATGGAAGTAAACAAGACAAGAGCGGGTCTCAAAGACAGTACGACCGAGGAATCTTCATCCGACACGAAAAGCATCTCTCTGGGTAGGATAAAATCTGTGGAAATCACAGGATTGGAGTTGACTAATAAGTCCGGCTTTCCAGCACAGGGGGCGGGCCGGAATCCAGGAGCCACATTCACCGGCTATGTCAAAGAGATCGAGAGAAGACTGCGGAACGAGTACACAGATAGGCAGGGAATGGTTGGTTCATCCGCAGGATGTTGTTCCGAGTGACATAAACTGATCGGTCTGTCTGAAGCAGATTACGGGGATAAATACATCTCAGTGAAAATCGAAACCGATCACAATGGCCACGAGTGCATAAACGGTGGGGGACACCTGAGAGAACGACAAATCCTGTCACCGGTAAAGTCTTGTATCGTGTTCTCATTGGGTCAGAGAGCCGAAAAGAATACGTTCTTTAGCACCGGGGCGGCAGTCCACCGGTAACCCACCGGTTGACCATTCACGACCAACACATCCGGGAGTGGGACACGCAAAATGCGAATATGCATGTTATCGGCAATTCTGGTGTCTGTTGATTGTGGCTGATTTGCCTCTGGGATGGATTTTGAATTAGAATTCCCATTATTCGGATGTAAACTTAGTTCCGCCATGGAAGGATCTAGCCGGGTTTCCATCGACCTCAGCTCACTGGTTGAATCAGCGCACTTGATTGCTGCCGTGACTGCATCGATCAATGAGCCGGGAATCTCACGTTCCTCGATAAAAGGATGTGGGATGGCCAAAGTATCCTTCCGAACCGGACCCAAACCCTAAAAAGGAAAATATGACAGGTAAATATATCTTTTTCCAGAACCAAGGCAACATGTCGGCAATTAACGATAAGATGGGTGCATAATCACTTAGTTAACACATTCTGGATGATTATCATATGAGCTGGACAAAATACACCATGCGAAAGCTGACCAAAACTATTTCTATAATTCCCATTTGGAGCACAGAACAATTAGACACAACGATCGGCCTCCTAGAGCCACTCAAAAATAAAGAAAAAATCCTAGACTGTTCAAAAATGAATATTATTAGTAGAAAAATCGAAAGGCTGACTCGAAGATAAACCTGGTCCACTACCACGTCTGATCCCACTGAAGCCTTACGTGGTTCAGCAATCTGAGCTTCAGGATCATGAGTGCCGTTGTCCTCACAAACCAATCATGGCACCCACTCCCACCTGTAACTTCATCGCTATTCTGGTCCTCCTTCATATCTCAATCAGCTTCTCGCGCTGATTTTCGAGATATTTTGAAATTGGCGTTATTTTTGAATATTGCAAGGCTGATATTTTTTATAAGGCATCATTCTGTGATTGGCTGTTTTCCTTGTCGACTAAGTCCACCCCATAATAGTATATAGACGACAAAGCTCACTTGACTTCTGACTTCTAGTGGTGGGTCCACAATAAACGCGCAGCCGTGTTCTGTGTTTGTCTTTTCTTTCTTGCCAACGGGTTGGGTTAGCCGTTGGAAGTCCGCGCTCTGTTTCTGTGTGACTGCCCACTGAAGGGGATATCTGATCTGTTCCAGTCACTTGTGCGACTAAGGGACTTGAAGGCTCAAACCTGAATCGTTCTCTCTTCAACTTCACTATGAGTTAGTGTCCTGCCAGGCCGCAGGGTTCGTTTTATTGTGCTACAGTATGACGTCTAGCATCAGCGTTGTGTATTGATCAGTCGACCTAGAGAAGCGCAATGTTGTTGTTCTTCGGAGCTTACCTTGACAGTTCCTATACTTTTTGACCATCATCTGCCCATTCCGTTCTCCGACTTCTAGCCATCCTAATGAAGTTCATGTCACGAGGTGTCGTACTTCTCTTTCAGTCATCATATTTTGCCCAGAACTGCAAAGTTGTGGAACACCTCCCTTTGTCTATTTTCCCATCCATTTACAATCTCTCTGGCTCGCTCGCTCTCTAAAAGCAGACTCAATAAACTGGTTCTTACGCAGATGCCCCCCACAATCCCCATAAACAATATGTCGTTCGACTGTTTAGTCCTTAGGCTATAAATCACTACATGCAATGAAAAACGTTCTGAATGGTGATCCGTATTACCTCTACCCTGTCAAACATACATAATTCGATGCGCTGAAAACATTAACACACTAGATTGACAATCGACTTAAACTAAAGGAAAATTTGACCTCCCCGACTCTTTTAGGAAGTGCACGTAGCGAATCTCGTGTTAATTTTCGACAGAAAGTTTCAAAGAAGGGATATTGTGGGCAAAACCCCGAAAAATGCGAAGCGTTGCTTAGAAATCAGGAGAGTGGTTTTGGACTTTACATAAAGTTCAACAGGTTTTCATAGTTGTAACGCAAGCCGGAAGATGGAAGACTGTTGCGGGTCACCAAAGTGTGATTGGTGCTGGCTGAGTTAGGGGAATCTCATGGTCGAGGTACTGGGACGATTTTAAACCACTCGAACACCGCGCATCCTCTCCTCTCTGCTTATGGACACATCTAATCCCATGAATACAGTTGGCACGTTTGAAAAATGTCATGAGATTGGTACTTGAAAATAAATGACCCAGGCGAAGTCGGAACTCAAGCGTGGACGCAAACAAGACATTTGTACCGCATGATTTATCATGTCACAAACGAGTGCGACACCCATAGGAGCGGGGCTTGAATCGCATTTGATGCAAATATTTTCGCGCCTAGACATAAAGCAATTTGCCATTTTCATGTAGACGCAATGAGGGTGGTGAACGATAAACAGCATCACTTACAGAACGAAAGCCAAAAAGTAACTAAGAGAAGTACGACTTACTTTACCAATATTGTACAGTCGTACGGCCAACGGAGTGCCACGAGCATCTACCAGGAGAAGATTCAACGCCAAGTCCGTGTCCGATGGTAGTTCTTTCAACACTCGGCCCACACAGACTCGGTCTTTGTTAGCTCCGACCTGGAACATGACAGTTGGAAGAGAATAGCAATCAGCTCAGCTCTTGAACGAAATGGGCACTGACCTATCAGCCTAGCGAATGGCTTGTGTGCTTGAATACGCAGTGTAAATAATAGCTTAAGGCAATAGATGTTTTTTTTCAAAACTGATTCGCTGTTCGCATAATGTCAGAATTTACGCCAGGACTCAGCGTAGCGCTGTAAACCACCTGGGGCGTCCCTGGATCGTGGACAAGGGAATGGTGCTGAATAAGAAAAGGCCCAAGGCGATTGAATAAGGCACCGCGGACAGAAGCCGACAGTGTCGACGGTATGGTAGGTTTTCGGTTGGAAAATATTCTGCTTACAAATGCCACAATTTAGATAGTGGCAAGTAAGGCCCACCAAATAAATAGGGTCTTCGACCTTGCCGTATTCCACGGAGCCTGAAAGATCTACCGGAAGACGCGAATCAACCGGCCAACGGGTCACCGACATACATGGAACAAATTGGGCAATATGAGGACTAAAATATTCCCAAAATTCTAAGAAACTGGGAACTTTTCAAAAGAGGTGTCCGGTTTTGATAGCATTTACCTGATCGGGATGCCTTTCTCCCAACCTGGTTTATTTCGCACAAAAATACGCTTAACACTACGATGTGGATCATTAAAATACTACCCTAGAACTCGATTTGATCTACTTGGTAAATTGAAGACGAACCGGATAAGTACTGAAGGCTTATCCGTGTTTGACAACAGTTTTTTTCAAAAATACATGTTACACTGTTACGAATAAATCTCTTTTTATTCCATTTGTGGGCTCAGACGAAATATCCTGACGAGACATTTGGCGCGGTTGATTGAACTAAACTACTGCAACCTTGAATTTGTGATTCACTGACGCAGCGGAAATCAATGGAAAGTGAGTTCACTATGAGAGCTAAACACGACTGTTGGTCAGCCTGAGTGAGATTGCGCACATTGAAGCAGCCGAGATTTAAAGGCAGACGAGGCTTGAGAAAATGTGAGCTAGCAGATTGAAAACCACTTACTGCACTATTTGACGCTGGACCGTTGCTAATATCGGACACGTTGTTATTGAGAATACTATGGGTAGGTAGAGCGAGTGGTAATCGCTGTACAGGTATTGCGTGTGCCTGCCTTTCGTCTAACTTTTTGTGCCCCTTGTGCACGCGCTGGGCAAGGCTGGAAGAAGTAGCGCGACGGTTAGGCCATGACTTGGCTATCATTTATAAAGTTAGTTTTGTCTTTGGTTGGTTCTTCCCACGACGAGACTGCACTTTGACGTGGTGTGACGGCCTGCATGCCCCCATGATCCAACGAGCGACACAGGTTGGCTTATCTCAGACCGAAGATCCAATCATGCCTGGAATGTCAATAGGTAGAGGCCAGACAAAGTAGTCTCCCTGTTCTCCCGGTCGGCGATTGATCTGAGTTAGCAGCTCAGTAGGAAAAACGGGTGGAGGAATAACTGATCCAAATAGATGGGCTTCCACTCAGCTGTACTCCGCTCCTTTGCGGTCAGGTTCTTGTCAGAACCAAAGCCTTTGATTGAGAACCCTGAACGTCCTTCTCCTTTGCGGCTGAACGCCCTAGCAGTACCCGTCCATCAATCCCCATGAGTTAAACGCCTACAAATAATTCCATACTGCATCGGTCGACGTACACGATAATCAAGACCACGCTGCCCATTGCATCGAGCGGGGTGGTTGATGATAAGTATGCTACTGCCCAGAGTTCCCTCTTTTATTCAACCTGTCTCCTGTCTCCAACCCAGCCTCTTTGTTCGCCCTACCTACCCACAGTGTCCCCATTGACAACACGTCCGATACTGACAACGGTTCATTGTCAAATAATGTGGTAATTGGTATTCCGTCTGCTTACGTAAAACACGAGCCCCATTTGTTTCCCATAAGTTGAAAATTTTGCTGAAAGTCGTTGCCCTCAGTACAGCAGGAGCATATGATAAATAAATACTGTCGTTCCGGAGAAAAAAACGAATAATTATCTAGTATTTCAGATGCCAACTGACGTAAAGCATGTGTTGAACACGCCACAAATATCGCGCGCGTTGATTTCACTCGCATTATCAAGTGGTTATTTAGTTTTACTGATGCGTGCGCTGTGTATAGGGCCTCACGAAGACGAAGTTTGCAGAAGGGAATTTTCTCGTTTGTTGTGTCCGGAAAGAAATCGTTGCTTCATCTTGCCTGACGATGCGAGTTGCAATTTAGTGAAACAGATCATGACAATGGGTTCAAACTGAAGGCAATCTAACTAGGGGGGGTTTGTGGTAATTATTTAAAAAGTAAGGGGAATGATCGCCGCGTGGCGTAATTCGTGATATCATGTATCAATCAAGATCTATAGGCTTCCAGAGGAAAAAGAAATTACTCCTTTACCCATTATTTATTGCTCATTGTGGAATGCATACCATTCCTTTTACCCGCCCTGATATCCATGTACTTGAAAATCTAGTTCTTGTCCTCAGAAAAGCATTGAATGAGCATACATGTAATATCATTTTGTACGCAAAATTCCAATGTGCAACGGAATATGAAAAAAACAAACACTAGATGGCCACCCTGATGGACTCGATATTTGAAATATTGAGTACATCAACTAAGAATAAACGACTGTTGATTTTGATTCTTACATGGATCATCCTAAGCGCATTGCGAAACTCGCCGAGCCCACAGTGACTTGCAAGAAGTATGTGGGACCGGGTTATTTTTATACCTGGCCGATTGCCCTTCAGATGTAACTTTTCATGCACAAACCCCCAGGACATCCGATCGACCTATAATCGAGAAGCACCAAACTCGAGTCTCGCCCTCGGTTAAGCTCATCAGTGGTGCACGTCTTTCATCGCACTAGGCGTTTGAATCTGGACTTCCCAACTGGAAGGAGTGTGTGTGTGTGTGTGTGTGTGCTACCACTGTGCCACCAGATTCCATTCAGGCTAATCAGAATTGCGGAGTTAAGTTTGTTCACATATCGTCCCGACAGCCTTTAGAAGAAATACGATGCACGTCCCCCTAACTCCAGTCGGATCCCTTTCATCAAGTCAGGTTCTCTCAATAAATGCATGTCCCCTCTAGCCTGTTCCGTTTTCGATACAAAGGTCAGAATTACTTGCGAGTGATGTGTGGGACTAGGGTTTTCTATACCTGGCTGACTGCCTTCCGGACTCCCACTTTCAAGCACAAACATCACGGCACCCGATCTATTCGACAATAAAACCGTTTGCTTATTGATCTAGATATATCATCTGACTATCTGAAGCCTGATTTTAAAAGATGCAAACGTTCGTTTTTTTAATAAAACCCCGGTGCATTGACCGACTGCAAGGAAATCCACAATCTTCTGTCCAAGAATAGAACATAAAGTCATAATTATAACAGTCAAATGGACTAAGCGTCTGCCACCAAAAGGGTCAGAGGTTCAGACTTCAGATAGGCGCGTCACTTCAAGGGTAGTCGACAACTCGCTGTCACCCGGCTCGTTTCTACATCCGACTTAATCAGAACTTATGTGGCTCTGCGCCACCGGAGTTTCGGGGTCAACGTGGCCTGTTCTCCACCTCCTGGTATAGTGGGCTCTAGCGGCACTCGTGGTTCAACTGTGTCATAAAAAATGATTCATCACCATCGTGTATTTTGAACCGTAGGGTACGAAACAAATATATATATATATATATTGTCTCATCAGAATCGAATCTGTAGCAACAGGAGTGTGCATGGACAAGAGAGCATCGGGTACGCATACCTGACGAGCGACAATAACCGCGAAACCGGTTGTGTGCTCCCGGGCAAATTTTGTTTACGCATCCAGATACTACTTCCTGCTTCTATATATACATACGTATATATATATATATCGAAGTACCTTTTTCGTGTCCTACGCCCATGCCTACCGCAGGACCAAAATGCCTCGAAGAGTTCTGCCACATTCCTGGAACAAATCAACGACCTCAAGTTAGAAGCGAACGAAGCTATGGTCTCATTCGACGTCACATCACTGTTCACAAATATTCCGAGGCAAATGGCACTGGACAGCATGTGCCAGCTTATGGAGAAGGACTCCAACTTATCAGATAGAACAGCAATGTCTAAGGACGATATAATGCATTTCATGGAATTGTGCATTGAAACATACGTACAGTTCAATGGGACGGTATATAAACAAATAAGAGGAACGCCCATGGGATCACCGATATCAGGCTTGTTAGCAGACTCAACCATGAAACAATTCGAGACAAAGGCATTCGAAACAAACCGCCCACGCTTATGGATCCGATATGTTGATGATACATTTGTTGTTAGAAAAAACAGAAATGGACCAATTTCATCAACACCTAAACGCGATAGTGCCCAGCATCAAATTCACCAAGGAGGAGGAAAAAGACTCGGCTCTACCGTTTCTCGACGTATTAATTATGAGGCAACCAAACGGGAGCATAGAGACAACCGTCTACAGAAAACCGACGACGACGGACCGCATACTCAATTTCAAAAGCAACCATCCAACCTGCCACCTAAAGAGCTGTGTGCGTACCCTGTTCCATCGAGCCGACACACACTGCAGTACACAGCACCTACGAGAACAAGAGCAATCTAGGTTGCTCACGTTATTTGCGGTCAACGGATATCCAAAGTCTTTCATCAACGCCTGTATTCGCAGAAAGCAGAGGGCAAACACTAAGAGGACCAGATCGATCGTGGTACTTCCATATATACGGGGAGTATCCGAAGCGGTCGAACGCATCCTACGTCCACTGCATGTAACAATCGCCCACAAACCGACCTGCACCTTGAGATCTACTCTATTCAACGGAAAAGATCGCGTCGACCAGCACGACCAGTCAGGGGTAGTTCATGCCATTCCGTGCCTCGGATGTGACAAACAGTATGTCGGTGAGACAAGCAAACAATTACGCACACGCTTGCACAAACATAGCTTAGCCCTAAGACGCGCTGATCCACACTCGCAGATATGGAACCACTGTGCACAAACAGGCCATGAGGTCAACATTAACAACGCAAAGGTAGTCAGCCGGGCAAACAGAAAGGGGGAGCGACTGATTCTTGAAGCCCTCCGCTCAAATAACTCGGTCAATCGGCATGTCGAGATTGACAAACATTACGTCATCTTAACAAGACCCGGATGCAGAATAGAGAGACAAACAGACGGACAGTGCACAAAACCGAAAGGAACTAGCGATCCCATTCAATTACCCATTCACGTTTGACAACGAGTCCTAGTTTGGATCGAAACGTCAAGATAAACGTATTAACTCAGTGTACGCTTCTCAACTCTAAACATATTATATATATATATATATATAGGGTTCTTCCAGAATAAGGTTTCTCTTCACATTGAGTGAATTTAATCTCAGCTGTATAAGTAAAGTGTTTTCTCGAAATAAAAGCTAAGGTCGGTCTTTAAAGTACTTTGGAAGAAACTGACATAACAGAACCAAGAGGAAGAAACGGTAGGTCTCGGTGGCCGTTGAATGAGAAAACTGTGGACTGAGAAACTATGCAAGTAAACTGTTACTTGTTTTAATTCCCCATTCATTTCAGTTTGGAAATTGTGAATATGCATTTGGCTTGACTGTCAGGAGACATCGATTTCTGATGGAACAGAGGCTCAGGGTATCGTTTGGGAACTATTAAAAAAATTGGGATAGATGATGAGTAATCTGCTCATAACAGAAGTATCACTGGCGGGAGAGTGAGGAACACTGACCAGACCAAAACACCTTACTGGATACAGGCTGGTGTGATTACAATCGAATTGAGGTTCGCGTTTCATAAGGGTTTAAGAAGTCGTATGTATACAACTGACTGCATGTCGGATGGAGCGATGCATGCGTTATTACTCGTGGGAAATCTTGGATTATGTGGACCATCTAAGCCATCCACACTAGCACTAGGTAAAATGACGTCTGAAATGCAGGAACTGAAAGAAATCTATTCTTCTGCTAATGAACCTAGCTTTATGTGAAATTCCTTTCCATTTCTGGTTCACAGAGGATTAGAGCATATAGATCGCACAATTGTTCATCGAACGCGATAGCCGTGGATGCCATTTAGTGAGTTCGTTGGGAGAGAGAGAGAGAGAGAGAGAGAGAGAGAGAGAGAGAGATGGGCGACCAAATATTAGGGTCGACCGAACAGTCAAGTTATCATAGAATGAAAAAGACAACAGTGGACAAAATCCGCTATGTTCGAGGTTCCGTTGGGACTTTACGAATGTGCTTTTCTGGTGAATGCTGACAAAGTTCAGAAAATTAAAAAATGCGATGGACAGTGATGCTAAATGGGAAAACATTCAGTTACCTATGCATACAATGAGCGATTTGCAGATCGCTGGAAAACTGATAAACTGGTCTTAGGTTCTGGAGTTATCCTGACAATTAATTTCCGCTTGTGCATTGTAATCAGGTTATGTGCACATATCGCGCAAATCTCACTACGGGGAGTAGAAATTATAGAACTGAAATGCATCTTTTGTCCGATCACTATAAACGGCAACAATTCAAGAAATTTGAGACCTACTTGAAGATCGCCAAACAACGTTAGCTGCCAACTGACTGCATTTTGAAACGGACTGGTGTACATTGGAGGTCGTCTTCTCGAACCTCGACCTTTCTTGCTCCGCCCCGTCTGTTGCATGCTCGACAACAGCGCACGCGCCGAGTCTCCAGACGCAGCAGCATAGGGACCCAGAAGACGACTCATTGTTTGTGCCCTGCTAGACGGACTAATTAACTTTCCACTATGTTCACCGGATGCGGAATCCGTGGAATTGATCAAACCCAGACAGGGCGCCAGCGGAGTGATCAATTCGGCGATACGCATGTGGGAATCGCGACGGACACGCGGTGCTTTGGTGTTGCTGCCAAAGGATGAACTCATCTCGCCCGATTCGTCCTTCGTCGCCTCTGCGGTGGATAATTCCCTTCGAATTTGATTCATGGAATCGTCCAATTCGGAGAGGAACTCAATCAATCGAGTGGCACAAGTTCTCGGAGCGGGCCATTGCGGATCGAGGCATATGGCTCGAAGCCATGAACATAGTGCATTGCTAAACGAATCCTGTTTATGAAACAAAAACGGTTGAGATCAGAATTACATTTGCATGCGGTGATTTTTTTTTCTTCTTAACTTGATGCATCTTTAATCTGAAACTGGAACTAGCATATTGGAAGATGTTTGCTTTCCACAATCATTTACTTAGACAACCCCATTATCAAAAATAAATCACTTTTTAATCTTTGCCTAGGTGTTTAGAATAGCCTGATCAAAACGTGTTGTCTCCGATTCAGGTTGAATGTTGTTATGGCCTAACTTCTCTGACTTATTTTCACTGATGACTCGTTCATGAATGAAACTGCACACTACGCTTGCCATTCCGTGACATTGGAAGCCCCTTACTCCGTGATGCTATCAGATGTCAACCACTCATTTCTGCAGGCCCCCATAACAACCTCCAAGGTCGTCCTTCGGCATCGTCTCAAACCAGCTGTTATGAGATGGTCGGTTATAATTTTCGCACAAAAAAGTTGAAAGATCAAGGAAAACTATTAGACTTGTTATCATTAATTTCCATAGAACCATTTAACACTTGCAATGACTAATTTATACAGAAATGTGTTAACCTTATTTCAATAACCACTTTGGAGACATCCGCTAAATTGACTGAACTGGATGATTATCTTAGATAAATCGGGCTAGCTGCTACTGCTCCGCGCGTACAGGAACAGATCTATGCATTTCATAAGAGTCCTGGTTATTTCACTGCCTTTTGCATTTAACTGTCCAAATATAAGCTATTATTCATTCTCTTTTGAATTCAGTATTCACTAGCTTGTTACCACATTAAACATTATATATCGTTCAACAACCTGAAGTATTACGTCAACACTACAAGCCTGTTTCTCTAGCAGAATATGTCTCATTAATGTTGCATCCTCCAACTTCTGATCTGGGTATTTTTGTTCTAAAAACCATGCAACCACCAGATTTGAACCAGATCGGATCAAACAGCACCAGCACGTGTGGAACTGGGTCTGATCTACTATTTTTTACAAACATCTTTCTTAGCTGTTCATAAAAATATTCTGGTTCCTATAGTAAATTGAACAGTTTCGTAAAAACCTTGTGGTCAGGCTGAAGTTGGGAGTGTTTTGACTGCGTCAGCCTATGTTGCACCCATACGCTGGATCCCAGTCAACAGTGTCTTCTCGCATACACAAGGCCCGATTGACAATCACCAATTTGAAACACCTGCGGAGTCAGCGTGACATCCGATTGTCGACCAAAGGCCGAATATACACACCAGCAATGAGGTCGGTATCCGTATAAGGCACACAGACATGCCCGTTGAAAATAGGGCGGACACTCCTGCGCTCGAGTTCAGGGGGCGCTCAGGCAAAACAGACGCTGAGAAGACCGAAGTGTTTGTCTTTCAGTATTCCTCCATCTACTTCCAGGACCGGCTGCCCGCTTCGCGACTGGCGCGTTCTGCCCCGATGCTATCCACCGAGGACACACTACTGAAGGCACTGAAGACGTCCCAGTCTCTGGAGACTAACGGCATTCGCCCTGCTGTTCTGATAGAAATTGCTAAAGTCATCACCCCGACACTCGATGCATTGTTCACAGATTCACTAGCAACAGGGAAGCTGCCAGTCGAGTGGAAGTCCACAGTAGTACGTTCTTTGTTCAATGGACGCACTCGTGGCGACCCCGTCAACTACCGCCCTGTCAGTCTAATCCGCATTACACGTAAAATGAAGGAGAGGGTAATAGCTGCACGTTTGCAAAACCACCTGCTTAACAATCAACTTCTATGTTCCGAACAATATCGATACCTTCCACAGAGGTCTCGAATCGCTTGAGGATCTACCAAGGCCAACAGGCATCCCACGGATGTCGTGTTTGTTGAAATCAGCAGAGCCTTCGACAGGGTTTCTCACAGTTGGCCGCTTGAAAAACTCCGGTCCCTTGGAGTAACAAGCCCGTTGCTTCACTGGATTTAGGATATTCTGGAAAGAGACTCACGCCTGAAGTCCCTGCAGCAGTTCGCCTCCAGTGGAGTCTCGCAAGGGTCCGCTGCTCTTCCTGGTTTACATCAACGACCTGCAGTCCATGTTTGTCTCTCCTTGCCTCATAGACGCAGAAATGTAACAACTAGACTGCACCTTGACGTGGTGTGACGGCCTGCGTGCCCCCATGATCCAACGAGCGACACAGGTTGGCTTATCTCAAACCGAAGGTCCAATCATGCCTGAAATGTCAATGGGTAGAGGCCTGACGAAGCAGTCCCCCGGTTCTCCCGGTCGGGGGTTGATCTGAGTCGGCAGCTCAGATAAGTGGAAGAATATTTATTCAAAAAAGTGGGCTTCCACTCAAATGTATAAGTTTGACGTGCGGTCAGGTCATTTTCAGAATCAAAGGCTTAGGTTGAGAACCCCAAGTGCAAGTGGACTCCCTAGCGGTGCAGTACCTATTCGCCACTGTCCATGAATTACACGTCTACAAATAATTTTATACTGCATCGGTCGTCAGGCAGGATAATCAGCACTGCGCTGCGAATTCTGAGGAGCGGAGTGGATAGTGGCAAGTATGCTACTGCCCAGAGTTCCCTCTCTTTTATTCAACTTGTCTCTTGTGTGCAACCCAATCTGTTTAACCTCACTAACACCACGCTCGATACTCGCAACGGTTCATTGTCAAATATTATAGTAGGTGGT
Source organism: Fasciolopsis buskii (assembly GCA_008360955.1). NCBI lineage: Eukaryota > Metazoa > Platyhelminthes > Trematoda > Plagiorchiida > Fasciolidae > Fasciolopsis > Fasciolopsis buskii. The sequence continues at coordinate 26,454 of LUCM01010649.1, forward strand.
CTTCAGTCTGCTAGCTCACATTTTCTTAAGCCTCGCCGGCATCTGAATCTCGGTTCCTTCAATGTGCACACTTCAATGCAGGCTGGCAGACAAGCATGTTTGGGTCTGACGGTAGACTCACTTTTCATTGATGTCTGCTGCGTGAGTGAAACATGAATTCATGATCCGGGTAGAGTACAGCAATTCAACTAACTGCGCCTAATGTCTCGTCAAGATATTTCCTGTACACTTCAGGAGACGGAGCAGCTCAAACTGTGGGGCAACGCGGCGTAGGCATAGTCTTGAGTAAGAAGATTAAAGCAATCCTTTCAGAATAGATCCCACTCAACAGTCCCTTGTGTGCCATTAGACTGCAGCGATCAGTGGGCGTCCGGAAGGATAGTAGTGTTAAGCGCAGTCTATTTGTTATCTCGGCATACGCTCCAACAGACTGCAGCACTGACATGGAGAAGGACGAGATTTCCGATAATCTCGTCACCGTTGTTCGGAAGAGCAAAGGCTCTGACATTGTAGTGGTAGCAGGTGATTTTAATGCACAAGTTGGAAAACTGAGTGCATCGGAGTCCTGTTTAGGTGAGCGTTGCGCCTTGCCTGCTTGGCGAACAGACAACAGGGAAACACTTCTCCAGTATTGTGCAGACAATAACTTGTTCCTACCTAGTACGAATGCCAACACAGTTTGCGTCGCACAGCGACATGGCGCTCTAGCTCGACAGGTACTGTGAGTCACATTGACCATATCGCAGTCAGCTACCGTTGGCGCGGTTCTGTCCAGAACTGTAGTTCATACTGGACCGCGTACGTCGATTTGGAACATGCGTTAGTTTTAATGCGACTTTTGCTACAGCTCAACGATCATCGACGCAGGCCACAAACCCGATTGGCTGTCGAACGTTTATCTGATTCGGCTGTTCGCAAGTTACGTGCAGAAACTGTTCGAGCAGCAGTTTAGACGAGCAGTGGGATATGCACTTTTTCATGGTAAAATGCAACCCCGGGGAAAAGGCAGCGGTCAGTGAGGCTTGCCTAGCCATTTAACGCTGAACCACGATGATGAGAGAAACCCTGGCTAAAACCGTACATTGTAGTGAACAGCCGTGGTTTTTACGGCGGAATCTGTCACAATCCTTGCAAATCAGTACACCCTTATATGCACAGCATTCAATGGGGATGTACTGCTGTCCGAAAATTGATTGAATGAGTTTCGTTAACTCCAATGCTTAAGCTTCGTTACGATCCCGGAAAAAAGACCGTAACAGCTCGTCTGATCCAACAGCCTTAGTCCTCTTCGAAAAACCTGACAACTTCAATTTCTGAAGCAGCCGAAGGTATCCATCATTTTAGAAAACTAGAACCTTCTTGGTGTCTGCCAGTGTTCTCAACATTCATTAGAATACTGGTATTTAGTTGTTTCCGGTCGAAAACAGTGTCGACATTCACTGAACACAGGTGGTCAGTCTGGATTTTGATAGCAGTGGTTAAATGATTGATGGTGTATGGCAAATCAGCTTTGTATGCCCTTCTCTTGGCTCGACGCAACCGTTTTTAGTAAGGAGATGAGTCCATCGGGTCGGATGTAATATGCCCTGATGCTCAATTAAATCAAGGTAGTTGTTCCACTTGATATTGCACAGTTCGGTTTTGGATGAGGCCGAACCCCCAACTGCTTTCTGAATTTTCCAGATGCGCAGAATGACAGCCCCATTCTGATTGTTCGAGGGTATTTTTTATGACAGGCTGTATGCGCGAGCGTAGTGAAAGGAGCATTCTCCGTAGCCAACGGGGCTCACCACAAGGGGAAGGGAAGAAAGCGGAACGGTCGATCACGACCCTGAAACATGGAGTGGCACAGGATCACACAAGGTCTCAACAGTTCAGGTGTGGTAACAACCCGGGCGACATTAAGCTGTCGTCTATCACCAAACGGTTGCTGAAGTTTACGCTTTACATGCTTTCGGAAACGCTATCGCGTACTCCTTAAGCATCCGCTTGCAGCTCAGTTCAGAGACTACAATCACTAACGTTGCACCGAAACGATTCCGTTTTAATTGCTATCATCTAGGACGGTCTAATAAAAAGCTATACGAATGAAGTAACAATAAGGAAACCCTAGTTGTCCAGAGAGTTACCCCAGTTTTGTTTAGTTTTACACGTTCGAGAGTTTCGTTCAGATTTTACAACCACTAAACGTGCTCTGACGTGCCCTGGTCCGGGTTGCTACCTCACAACTACGGTCTACTCAAAAGGGAAGAGAATGAGAACGAGAAACAGTGAACGGCAGAATAGAAAATAAAGTTGTACAACTGTATAGTGGCATGAGCAATCGCAAAGGATCGCTCGCCAAAACGCTTCCGGTATTTTAAAGAACCTGGTCTTTTGCCTTACTGAAGAATCAACTTTTCTTCGTTATTGTCAGATCCTGAATTGGAGTTCCCACGACTGACTTTTCGGTTTTTTCACAAGGACAGATTCATATGACTGTAACCATACGATGACTGCAACCCAGTGAGAAGTGGTACTGCATCTGATTCGTCTCCCTAATTAAAACGGTCGTATCGAGTCAAGGAAAGAGTGGCTAAATATTTATTCACTACCATCAAAATTGACCTTGTACGCTATATGTGAACAATGCGCCCGGGAATAATAACTGTTATCTTGAATCGGCAACTCTGAGGTCCGAAAAATTAACCATCAATCACGTGCAAGTCTTGATCAACCCATACTCCCTCGGAAATTGCCTGAAGGGTAAAAGCAACGATTCGCGCAGCCCCGATTTATTTTAAGCTGCACTAAACGAAACTTCCGTTTCGCAATTTTTGGCCCTATTGTCCAACCTTAGCCGTATACGCCATTCGTTCGAAACTATTTTGGAAAGTTGGAAACCGATTCGAATAAAACGGGATAGATGCCGATCTGCTGCTAGTTTCCTCAATCCTGTTGAACACGGTGGAAAATGCGCACCTTACTCTTACAACAAATGGCGATCCCGTGTGGTCTGGGTACAAATTCTCTGTATCCACGGTCGAGGCCATGAGCTACAATCCTCATTCAGTTTATTTTACTTTTGATGACGAATCCTGCACAGTAAAACTTGTCTTTCGCGATTAGTGTATTCGGATCCGTTCAGCACCGTGAGCTAGAGCACGGTCCTGGTCCCAGTGATTCAAGTCTCACTTGATTATATTTCAAGTAGCATTGATTTTAATTCTTTTGGGAAGAACAAACCCCATGTCTCCTCGACAACTCAAAGTTCGAACCCGATTGCAATTATTTCTCCCTATGTTAACAAGCTTCGTATTTCTCCAGGTCTGACTGTTTCCAAACAGGTTAATTCGGCGCTTTTAGCTATCCCTATATTTTCATGAAATAATTCACCATGTGATATCATCGCTCAACTCACCATAAAGAAACCATGGAAGCACTTTACAGCTGTTTCATCCTTGTTAGGAATCATCAGCAGTGCATATCCACCGCGCCCGAACTGGGATGCGAACTCGGGACGAAGGATTCTGAGTCGAACGCCTCAGTCATTACGCCACCGGGCAGGCTCTGAACGGTTTATTGAACATCACCACATGATGTTGCACCTATCTGATCGCTGTGAGCTAGCGGACAGTAACCGTGCAAATCAGTGACGGATGTGTGCAACATCATCAGGTGGTGAAGTTCAACAAACCGTTCACAGCCTGCCCGGTAGCGTGATGGCTAAGGCGTTCGATTCAGAACCGTTCGTCCCGGGTTCGCGTTCCAGTTCGGGCGCGGTGGATATGCACTGCCGATGATTCCTAACAAGGATGAAACAGCTGTAAAGTGCTTCCATGGTTTCTTTATGGTCAGTTGAGCGATGATATCACATAGTGAATTATTTCATGAAAACATTCAATCTCCTACTACTAAAATATCGCTATATTGTTGAAAAATGTTTAGTCATCTGTGGGATAATGTGAATGAATTTACTGACTTAAATCCGTCTCGTTCCCTATCAATGAATACCTTTAAATGTGATGAAGTCCCGAATACTGTTCACTGTGGTTCCCAGTATTTAGCTCTCTTTAACGACTTTTCATTTTTATTAATCAGTACGAAATGCATTCACAATGCTTTTTGTCTGTCACCTTGCAATAGTTTCAACCCACAAGCCTTATTCGAATTATTACTCAATCAGATAAGCAAACTCTCTTTGAGAAACTGAGAGTACTTTACAAACCTCCCCTTCCACCTTGTTTTATGCATTCTCACCCTTCTCATTTACTGCTCGGAAGTACTGTTCCCTTCCAAACCGGTTCGCACACTTCAGTAGAACCAACAGGAATATGCTTTCACACTATTTTTCTGATGCATTTTGGTATCCAATATCACTTACTGCTTTCACACAGCACTTACCAAGGCATTTTCTCTTTCTTCAACTCGTTTCACCTTTAGAGGTCCTCAAGCGAACAGGAACAACGTGATTCCCTAACTAATTTCCTGATGCATGAGCCGCGGATTGGCAATAATTGATCTTAGAGACCACTTCCAAGGATTACATTCATGTCTTTATTCTATTATGTTCTATTTTGGACACCGGCCTATCGTAGCCGAAAGCATGCCATTTCATATCCAATTTCCCCCATGAATCTTTTTTTTTATTTTTCATGCGATCGAGCTGAGAATTTAACCTTAGTCCAGTGGCTTGACTTGATTGAGAAGCGAACAAACCTCACCCGGTTACCCTAAGCGGCTCATATAGGCATCAAATTACTGCCAACTCAATATCTGGAATTTCCTGAGATTTGTACCCAGACGATTTAATGAGTTTCTTTTACCATCAATGGCCTTGATATCTGTCTTCTATTCTTAGTGATCGTCAGCTGTTTCCAAAAGCTTATTTGTCGGACTTCCTCGTAAACCAAAGGAACTGGTCTCTCAGCAGCTTCTGTCCTATTCCCCCAGAAATCCTTCTATTCATGTTAGACCGACATTACTAAAGTTATACCGACGTTGCAAGCGGCCTGCAGATGGCGTACGATTCTTCTATAGATGTCAAAATCAGGCGTCGCCATTTTGGGCGCATTTGAATCTACGACCGGGAATTAGGCTGCGATGTTTGGATTCTTCTGTACGGCAGTGAGTCCTGCCGCTTACTCCCAGAACTTCACTATCCTGAAGACATCTCAGTTTATCACCACTAGCCGGATTGACTGTGAACGACTATCGCTCAGCTGCTACTGACCAAATCGGTTCTTAGATTTCTGTTACCAACGGCTGACAGCCCAACCATTTATTACAGGAAAAAAAAACATCAGTCAGCAGATAGATTTGTGCTGTCGACCTGTTGTGACTCAGTCTGCTGCCATATCACTCTTTACGTTGTTTTGGAAGTATGCCGAAACTATTCGGAACTGCCATCCAACTGACTAATTGGGGGCCTGGCTCGCGTAGGTACAGTCGAGTGTACCAACAGCTCGCGCACTCCCAAACAATTTGTGGACAAACCTGCGCTCATCGAACCGTGTGACAGATAGACTCCTACCAATTGCTGAATATTTCTGACATAATTGCGAAATAACGGGACGGCCTATGGAAAAACAAGATATCAGATAGCAACGAATCACCCAACGAAATTTAACGCTTACGCGACTAACGGGCGCATCGTAGAAACGAAACGGAAAAGGAACAGGTACGTTTATATTGACACCAGGGTGCAATTACTTTTACTGCAACCGTCAGACACTAAGAAGCGTGGATATTTTACGGTGCAGACGACAAGCACGTCGCATCAATGTGGAGTCAATTATACGGTATTTGAACAGCAATGCATAACCAACGAGCCCACTGGAAATGACCAATTCGCAAAACTTCATCTTCACCTGAAGGGACAAGGATATTGCTTCGTCATTTTCGCGTTTGCTGGCTCGAAACCCTTAGTTTTAAAATCACGCATTACGATTAGGTCGCAGAACAGGAATAAAGTTGAGGAAAGAAAAGAGAAACAAAGGACTGATAATGGTAGATCTCACCAATGCACACGATCGGTTTTGTGAATTTTCGAAGTTCGAGGCAAGATCGGATGACTGAGTCATTTTCGACAAGAAAAAAATACACGTCCAGAATAATGACAAAACTGTTCTTGCTATTCATCAAAACCCTGGTCACCTGGGCAGTGATAACGATAGCCAAGCAGAAAAGACTGCTGAAGAGTACTTACCTGAAAATGCCAAGCTACACCACGATTGTAATGAAAATTTGGTTCCAAAGCGACACTACGATCTTTGACCGCCTGAGCATAGGCAGCCACGCATCGAGTCATGATTAGCTGCGAAGAGGTTAGCTGGCCAATACGTGGACTTGGACTTTCGTCTTCTGCCTGGGTGGACGGTGCAGTTGTTGCGGCAGATGGGCAACTTTTTGAGACATTTAGTGGAGCAGCCACGGAACCAAAGCTCCCAAAAAATGCAGTCAATAGAGCATTTCCTAATACGGACCATGCATGCCCGTCGGTAGGTCTGTGACGAACCGCCTGATGAGCAAGTTGCAAAGACTCACTTAAAGCATCAGTCGCAGAATTTGGTGTCGACCGCGATTCGGTGGAAGACGTCTTAGATAACGAGTTTGGATTGTTGGGATTTGACTGATTTGTGGCAACTGATGGCAACTGACGCAGGACCATAGAAAGCTGACACAAAGCCTCGACATGTTCCGGCTAGCATAGGAAAGGAACGAGTAGATGGTTAGAAAAGTAGCTTAACCGATCTTGAAGACAGTAAAATGTCATGGGGAGAGTTTGAAATACCTTGAGACCGCTGGACCAATGACGAAAATAGATGAATTTTTTTGATTGTGAACAGCTTCACAGAGTGACTGGATGTACAGTGAACTGTACATTTAAAGCGGGAAATGCGTTAACTTCTGTCACCATAACGCATGGTCCACAATCCAACAGAGCCAACCATGATCCTGGGAATTCGGAGTAGTATAAAACCAGTCTCCATGATCTATGCCTGATAACGAGTCAAACGATAACGAACTACCACTGAATACCAAAGTGGTCAAGCAACTACAAGATTCTAACGCCTGAAGTTCGAAGAAACAAATGCTTGATTCATTTGATCACCGCCCTCATTTGTGATAGGACAGGCTGTAATGAAACCACTGATGGGTCTAAGTAATTCCGTCTTAGAAAGGAAATAACAACCGAGCATTTTCAAAATCGGATACAGGGTTTGAATTGCGTTTTTCTTTGTAATCCTCAAGAAGCAATTTCGAACGTCATTCTAAATTGGTCTGTGAGTCAGCACATCTTAAAGTGAGTGAACCTTTGCATATTCTATTCTGTAGTCCATGACGCATAATTATTTCAGTAGACCGGATACGATACAATCGGAAGACCGAGTCTACAAAGAGCCAAAAGTAGGACTATGGAAAAACTAATTGATTTTATTCCGCATCTGAAATTGTCAACGCAACCGGAGAGGGTTAATCCCGAGTAACGGTGAATTTTCCGCGCAGTCACTCAATGAACCAAAAAAAATTGAAACAGACAGACTGAATGGGTAATGCATTGACTGCGAGTGGAAAAGTTGGTTTCAAACCGGCTGAATTGAAACTATAGAATTAGAGCATAGTGATAAGTCAGGGTGATGATGTATGCGTGTGTGTGTGTGAGAGACAGACAGACAGACAGACAGACAGACCAGATTTGATTTCTATCAGTGAAGGAGCCGTATGCGGAACAATGGCTTCTCCTCAAGCCGAAAGTTCCAAATCATGACTGGAAGGTAAACAGGTGGAGGCCTTGAACCCACCCCCAAAAACCCCACCAAATTGGGGGTTGATATGTGCAAGCAGCTCAGTCGGAATAACGGTGGCAAACCATAATTGATCCAAGTAGATGGGCCCAACCTAGCTATTCCCCCGCTAGCCTTGTAGGGTCAGGTTCTTGTCACGTAACCAAAGCCTGTTGGTTGAGAACCCATATTTGTCGTTCTCCTTATCGACATGTGAACTCCCTAAGCAGTACCCAGTCCATCAAGTACCCATGAGTTAAACGCCTCATAAATATATTCTCCATACTGCATTCCTGTCGTCGCGCAAAGGATAATCAGGAACCAACGCTGACCATTGCATTCAAGCGCGGTGGTTTGTGATAAAGTAACTGCTACTTTGCCCAGAGTTCCTCTTTCGTTATTCAAGCTTGTCTTTTTTGTGCTCCAACCCAGCCTTCTGTTTCTGCTGTGCCTACCTATAGTGTATCTATTGAATAACACGCCTGAACTCTCGCAACGGTTCAGTTGTCAATAAGTAGTAGATGGTTTTCAGTCTGATGGTGGTCTCAATTTTTTCTCAGGCCTCATCTAGCCGGTTGAAAGCCTCTGTTCCTTCAATGTTGCACACTTCAATGCAGGCTGGCAGACAAGCATGTTTGGTGTTTCTGACGATAGGATCTTCACTTTCCAATTGATATTGTCTGCTGCGAGAGTGAACGGACACGAGTTCAATTGATCGGGTAAGAGTACAGCAACTTCAACTAACTGCGCCTAATGCTCGTCCAAGATATTTCCTTTGTAACACTTCAGGAGACGGAGCAGCTCAAACTGTGGGCAACGGCGGTGAGGAATATCCTGAGTCGCGAAGATTAAACAATCCTTTCAGAATAATATCCCAGCTCAAACAGTCTTTGTGTGCCATTAGACTGCAGGGATCAGTGGTGTCCGGAAGGATAGTAGTGTTAAGCGTAGTTATTTGTTATCTCCGACATACGCTCCAACAGACTGCAGCACTGACATGAGAGAAGGACGAGTTTCCGATACTCCGTCACCGCTTGTTCGAAGAGCACAAGGCTCTGACTTTGTAGTGGTAGCAGGTGATTTTAATGGCACAAGTTGGAAAACTGCGAGTGCATATCGGAGTCCTGTTTAGGTTGAGCGTTGCGCCTGCCTACTTGGCGAACAGACACAGGGAAACACTTCTCCAGTATTGTGGCAGACAATAACTTGGTTCCTACCTTAGCTACTGCAATGCCAACACAGTTTGCGTCGCACAGCGAACATGGCGCTCTAGCTCGACAGGTACTGTGAGTCACATTGACCATATCGATCCGTCAGCTACCGTTGGCGCGGTTCTGTCCAGAACTGTAGTTCATCACTGGACCACGTACGTCGATTTGGAACATGCGTTAATTTTAATGCGATTTTTGCTACAGCTGAATGGCCATCAATGCAGGCCACAAACCCGATTGGCTATCGAACGTTTATCTGATTCGGCCTGCTTCGCAACAGCTACGAACAGAAACTACCAAGGGACTAAGACTTGATGAGCAGCTATAGACGAGCAGTGGATCAATTAAGCAGG
>LUCM01010649.1:37531-51034 GCA_008360955.1 Fasciolopsis buskii
GGTGCTGCATTGCGTTCAGTTCTGTTGTACGGTTGCGAGGCGTGGAGTATGCGTGTGGGCGGTGTTCGTCAGTTGGAGGTTTTCGACAACCGATGTGTACGTAGTATGGCTAGGATTGGATGGAGTGACTGGGTGAGTAATATAGAGGTTAGGAATCTGGTATTGGGTGCCACTTCTGAGAATAGCTTGTTTCAGCGTATGAAACTTAGTAGACTACGCTGGTTGGGTCACGTATTGCGTATGTCGAACACTCGTCTACCATATCGTGCTTTATTTTGTGTTCCTCCTAAGGAATGGAAGAAACGATGTGGAGGTCAACAGATGACGTGGCAACGTGGAATGAGAAAATGTACAGCGGACTTATGAGAAGTAGGTGTCTCACGCCTTCGTCTTCGTGGTTGGGGTCCGAAAGACTCGTCGACTTGCTGGCTGGAGACACTGAAGGATATGGCAGTGAACCGTGAACAGTGACGATCGTGCTGTCATTTTCTATCGAATCAGATTGATTGAAAACAAGTGCGTTTTTGCAGTTAGATTGTGTTCTGTGTGTTTCTTACAGCAGCATCTTATCTTTTCCCACCTGTTTAGGTCCCCTTGTGTATTTGCTGTTTTTTTATAAACGTGTAACTCTAGGGAAAGGCAGCGGCCAGTGAGGCTTGCCTTGCTGCTTAACGCTGAACGATGATGATGATAGCGTTGAACGTATTGTACTGAGCAAATCCAGAAGAAGACCAAGCCCGACGCCGAAATTCAACAAACAATCGAGAGTGGAATGAATTTTAAGCTCGAAAATGAACAAACAACTCCGTTGACAAATCAGATTGACTTTCGGCTTAGACGCGTGTCACCGCGTTGGTCAATACAAAATTATGCAGCATTTCTGTGAGAATTCTCTGATTCCGGAAACACTGTAAAAGCTCACGTGAAATGGACGAGGTGAAAAAGAAAAACGGGGTAAGAACAGGTTCGGATACAAACCCACATGTGAACAGATTTCACATTGGCAGCAACGTAGACCATGTAAGTACTAGAACCGAGGAACGAGTGACCTGAAGAGAGCAACAGACAAACGAACTTATGAGGCACAAGAAGAAATGCGAGAGGAATCCTGCCGCTTAAGTTTCTTACTATCAATGTGTCCGAGTCCGCTCTCCATTTGCAGAAAGAACTCCGTGTTTTCGCGCAACATTAAACTAAAGATGCTGTGTTCAGTCACGAATTTGATACAACAGATGAATGTCGCTCACTAATCGCAGTGTCTGTAAAACTTTGATCATCCGAAGGAGAATCAATCCAGAGTCAATCAAACAAAAAGTCCACTAAGGGATTGATTTGTTGGTCAGCAATTGTCAGTTTCAGTTCTTGCCACTATTAACTAAACGCTGATCTGCACCACCGTTCATTCGAAGGTCAAGTGAATGAAGAACCGTGTACAAAAAAACGAGGCGGTAAGCTTGAAAGATCACCTAGAGGGAGAAGAAGTTCTGCTACTTCCGTCTGTAGTCAAGCCACCTATCTTCATCGAACACTGTTGACTCCAATCCGAAAACCTAATTAGCAACACTTGATTAAATTTACTGACTAGAATTTCATACATCCTTATCATGTAGCGGCAGAAAAAATCCACTTTATAAAACAGAGTACAGGGTACAATTTACTTTTTTACTTTTCCATAATTATTTCCTGGTAAACGGTAAGTTATCTCCATGGACACCACGAATCATTGCGAACAAAGCGTTGCGGTTGGGACCAAATCCGTACAGATTGCCACCCAATTTTGTTTCCAGTAGGGGGTGATCGTAGACTAATCTTAAATGCTCCATGTCCTCATCAACGGCATCGATCCAAGTTTTCGGGTGACCGCCAAGGCGGCAGAGTCATCCCAAGCAGGGTGCGGAACAATGTTTATCGACAGAGTATTATGCATGAGCGACGGAGAACATGACCGAACTATTGCAACCGAAGGCGTTAGAGAAAGATGAATAGCTGTTCAATATCGCAGCAACTCCTTTTTTGTTGCTAAAAGCTCATTCTTCCCAGTTCATCTGGAGGACTCGTCGCAAGCACCAGTCATCGGATACTTCCAGCCTCCTGGTATCCTCGACTCACAACGCCCTGATTGTGTTCTTAAGTGAAGACGGGGCGAACTGCAGCGCGAAAGACGTGGATCTCTGTCTGTAGGCTGATTTCATTGCGTGCTCACAGTACTCATCGAAGTTGCAGAAATGCTCTACGCGCATTTTTAGACCCTAGCAGTAACTTCGTTCTTCGCTTGCCCGTTTGGCAGGAAAACCGATTTTGGGTATTTGAACGACGGCACATAATGGATTCCCTCGTCTTTGGGAAAGTTGATAAGCACTTTGGATTGACAGGGTAATACTCAACTATTTTGTCACCATAATAGAGGCGCCTTGCGCTTAACCGACTTGGTGGCAGCATCTTTGGGCACGTAGATAAACGGAGCCCAAAACGAGCAAGCACTAGGACGTGATCCATGGCATTTGTATTACCGGCCACTGTGCCCCGGAACGCGCGACAACCTCCTACTGACGAAGCCCAGCCGGATCGCACGAGGATATTGTCGATTTGGTGTGCTGTGCGACCGTCGTTTGAAGGCCATGTTAGCAGGTTTCTTTTCGGAAGCTAGAAGCGCGCAATGCAAACAACTTGTTCACGTCTGAGAAATTCACCAATCGATACCCGTTCTGGCAGCGCTAGCCTAGTCCAAACCATTCTAGGGTATGGCGTGTGGATTTGTACGGAGTGCAGCTGAGTAAATCGAACCGTCAACACGAGTAACGGATGTCTCGGTCAGCTTAGATCAGGCGACTTTAGTCCGACTTAAGGTGTTTGGAAGAGATGTCTTAAGATGGGCCAGTGATGGTCATGTGATTATCAGAATTACATCACAAATTTGCAGGTCACCTTCCCCCTCGATCACTTCCTCACTCGATAACTACAGCCAACATCCTGTGCGCTTATGACTACAGTGACGCGTTTTGAACTCATTGAAACATCTCTAAATCTTATCTTGATAAAACAATACTTAGATGAACAAACTGATGCAAGCGGTTGAAAAAACTCACATTAATCTTTAATGCCTGGCGGAAGTGATTCGCTGCCTCGGACGGATCACCTTGTCGCCAACAACACTCGCCCAATTCACACCAAGCATCTGCGCACTGCGGGTTGAATTTCAGTGCCCGAGTAAGCCACTGAGAAGCCTGAGCGCTCAGATCGGTAAACTCGTCATCCGCTTCGTTTGAATCACAGGTATCCGGTTGGATTGTATTTAAGGCCTGCATAAAAAAGCATTCAATAGACAGCATGCGTAATAGAAAAGTACAAGTGATAGGTGAGAAACTTGCATGTCAAATGGAGATGACCTTCCGTCTGATGGCACGAGTGACTTTACACAGATTGTCTGGTTAGCACTGATGCACTGTACCGATAAACAGCTGGGGACGATTCATGGTACGACTAGAGACTTGAGTTGTACGACTTTTCGTTCAACCAGACGCATGTCTACAGACGCTTACCGTGTCCCAAGCAAGCATTGGAAAAGGCAAAGAAGATATTCGGAATGGAAGAATACGCGGAAGCTGGAAACCGTTAGCCAGACAGCATAGTGCAGTCTGTCATGACAGACGGATTCGAACTTCATACACGGTTCGCATCCTGACACGTGCAGTGTTAATCAGCAACCTAACAAATGGAAGCAAATTTAGTGATCAACATAGAAACCCAACTAGTGTAGAGATAGTTCAAACTTAGTGACAAGACTACATTAACCATAAGAGTAGCATACAGTCAGACGAAGTGTGAAAGTTGTATGGGAGGAGAGAAACACTGGATAGACTGAATCACTTGTTGTTATTTGCAGTTTAAAGAAATTACATTTCATTCCTGGTAAGTTATCTTGGCAACTTCCCTTTGAGTTCATCGGGATGCATCACACCAATAGAAGAGATGACGCAGCGACGAAATGTTGCTTTCAGGTAACCAACCAATCAACGGTAACGGTTGCCAGAGTGACCGTAACCGAAAAAAGGAATACAACTGCAACGAACCGTCACAAACAGATGACTGAACCCTACTTTGTTCATTAAAGATATTAACGAAGAAAACCGGTGTATTTTCTCAACAGTTAATAACAGCGTTGCCGGTAGAATGTAAAATTGGCCGACGTTTCGGCTACCTTGTGTAGCTTTTCTCAAGGCATCGACTTTTAGATACACTTCGAACTTCGTTCGGTCCAGATTTGTTAACCAAAACTGGTGTAGACTTAGTGGTGGGTGTAGCAGAACAGGGAACTACAAGGTGTATGCGATTTAACCGTGTATGTACTCGTGTGCATGTATTTTCAAGCACCGAAGAAAAGTGTGAAATAATGTCTAATCTGCAGCGTGCAGCTTTCAGTATTTTCAGTCGGTTTATTTGCGAGATTCTTTCATAACTGGGAAGAAAGCCCATGGGCGACCTATCCCCATCGTCGATCGGTCTATCATCACAAAGGAAATAATAATAAAACCATGTGTTCCGAAACAATAGATTTTCACTCAGTGAATTCAGACTGATATAAAAGTCCCACTTCCTCTACCGTGACTACACATTTGAATAGTCCAAAATGACGGCACTTTTTATTATAAACAGTGAAAGGGGTAAATCCACCATAATCAGAAGATATACTGTAATGAGCGATATGTGTGGAAAACAATCAAGTAAGATTCAGCTTGCTAATTCTGCTTCTAATAAAATAAAATTTGTACGTTAAGCATGTGTTCATGCTACCGCCAAATTAGTGGCCAACCGGGAACTGGAAGGGAAGAGATGGTCGCAACAGTTACAGGACCTGAAGAAGCCGCGGATTTTCGATTGGTTAGTGTTCAACTCGCTAAGGTGGGAAACCATCATTAGTCGGATTTTCGTTTAACTTTTTATATGATTCATGCCTTTGGTTTGCAACCTAAAATTATAAACCCAAAATAAAAATACTATAGACAACCCAACATTCAGAAGATTTTCTACATCACTGCTCACCCAAACAATTTCATGAGACCAAAATCCATACCTCACATTAGTCATACATGGATTTGTTTAGGCATGTCTGTGCAACATAATGCATCATTTGCAGAGCAAGTACGCCTAGCTGGATTTCAGACAAGCAGAAACCCAGATCGATCGTTCATTGGTGAAGCGATTAGAAGTAAACAAAGTAAGCAGGGAAAGTTACAGGTGTGGATCACGTACAACGGAAAGCAGTTCGAAAGGAAGCATCCAACTGAGAGTGGTACTAAGCCACATCACCTAACTCCTCCTAGAGACTAAGGGAAACAGCTTTGGAAAGTTGAAATAGCCCGTCAACGGTAATGTCGACAAGCCAATACTTAATGTGATCAGATTGTAGACATGACAAATTGCAAAAACCAAATGAATTTAATACATGTCATGAAAACCCCCATTTGTATCTACAACACCAGAGAATCGACGTCACGGGCCGGGATCGAACCGATTACGTTCCGCTTACCGAACAGGTGTCCTTCTTATAGGTGGCGCAGCAGTCAGAATATAAGGTTGCTAGCTCGACTTCGGCTCGAGATGTCGAATTTCGGCATCTTATACTTCCAAATGATGTTGAAAAACTTTGAAGGGAACCAAAACAAAGTCCTGCACGATAAAAATATATTATTGGTTTTACTTTCTATATTAGTGAAACGATAAGGTACAACTGCCATAACGAGAATACACCTTGACATGGCGTGACAGTTTGAGTGCCTCCATGATCCAACGAACGGTATAGGATGGCTTATCTCAAGCCAAACATCCAATCATGCCTGGAAGTTCATCAGGGAGAGGCCTGACGAAGTAGTTTCCCTGTTCTCCTGGTCAAGGGGTGATCTGAGTTATCTACTTGGTCGGAAAAACGGGTGGAAAAATAATTGATCCAAGTAGATGGGCGCCAACTCAGCTATTCCCCGCTGCCTTGTGGTCAGGTTCTTGTCAGAACCAAAGCCTTTGGTTGAGAACCCTATTTGTTCTTCTCCTTAGCGGCTGAACTCCCTAGCAGTACCCGTCCATCAATCCCCATGAGTTAAACGCCTACAAATAATTCCATACTGCATCTGTCGTCGCGCAGGATAATCAGGACCACGCTGACCATTGCATTCAGCGCGGTGGTTGGTGATAAGTATGCTACTGCCCAGAGTTCCTCTTCGTTTATTCAACCTGTCTTTTTTGTCTCCAACCCAGCCTCTCTGTCTGCTGTGCCTACCTATAGTGTACCTATTGATAACACGCCCGATACTCGCAACGGTTCATTGTCAAATAACGTAGTAGATGGTTTTCAGTCTGATGGTTCTCATTTTTTCAGGCCTCATCAGCCGGTGAACCTCTGTTCCTTCAATGTGCACACTTCAATGCAGGCTGGCAGACAAGCATGTTTGGGTCTGACGGTAGACTCACTTTCCATTGATGTCTGCTGCGAGAGTGAAACACGAATTCATGATCCGGGTAGAGTACAGCAATTCAACTAACTGCGCCTAATGTCTCGTCAAGATATTTCCTGTACACTTCAGGAGACGGAGCAGCTCAAGCTGTGGGGCAACGCGGTGTAGGAATAATCCTGAGTGCGAAGATTAAAGCAATCCTTTCAGAATATATCCCACTCAACAGTCTTTTGTGTGCCATTAGACTGCAGGGATCAGTGGGTGTCCGGAAGGATAGTAGTGTTAAGCGTAGTTTATTTGTTATCTCGACATACGCTCCAACAGACTGCAGCACTGACATGGAGAAGGACGAGTTTTCCGATAATCTCGTCACCGTTGTTCGGAAGAGCAAAGGCTCTGACATTGTAGTGGTAGCAGGTGATTTTAATGCACAAGTTGGAAAACTGAGTGCATCGGAGTCCTGTTTAGGTGAGCGTTGCGCCTTGCCTACTTGGCGAACAGACAACAGGGAAACACTTCTCCAGTATTGTGCAGACAATAACTTGTTCCTACCTAGTACGAATGCCAACACAGTTTGCGTCGCACAGCGACATGGCGCTCTAGCTCGACAGGTACTGTGAGTCACATTGACCATATCGCAGTCAGCTACCGTTGGCGCGGTTCTGTCCAGAACTGTAGTTCATACTGGACCGCGTACGTCGATTTGGAACATGCGTTAGTTTTAATGCGACTTTTGCTACAGCTCAACGACCATCGACGCAGGCCACAAACCCGATTGGCTGTCGAACGTTTATCTGATTTGGCTGTTCGCAAGTTATGTGCAGAAACTGTTCGAGGAACTGAGAACTCCGACGAGCAGCATTTTAGACGAGCAGTGGGATCAAATTAAGCGGGCTATGCGTTTGGCAGCAGGTTTCGCCTGCGGTCCTTGATTTAGCATTCATCGGAGACAATAGAACTCGTTGGGGTTGCTGGGCCTAATGGAGCGAAAACGCTTAACTGAAACGTAAACAGTTGCACCGTCAGTTGACGATAAGCCTTAGGAATGACCGCGAAAACTGGTGGGTTAAGCTAACCGAACAGATGGAGGGAGCGCCCGCTTCAGGTGACAGTCAAAGACGGCTTAAGATAATATGGACCACGCGTGTTTTAATGCGATTTTCACTGCAGCTCAACGGCCATCGACGCCGATAACAAACTCGACTGGTTGTCGAACGTCTGTCTGATTCGGCTGTTTGCATCAGCTGTGGACAAAAACCATCCGACAATCTGAGAACTCCGACACGAAGCCTACCCGGATAACATAGTCGTTGGTAAGATAAGGAGAATGGGAATCGTTTCCATGACGTTTCTCACAAATATGGTCTTAAATTCAACGAAAGTAAAACCATCCTAAATACACGTTCGAGGTTTTAGGATAAGAGCTATGTCATGGATGAACTGAACCGGACCTCTCAGTCGACCATGGCCGTTGCTCGTTTTACCACCTCCTCGTGATCAGAGTTCGTTGCGGCCAGTCAGGTGGTCTTCGGCTATTAATCACAGCAGATATCCCATTTTTTAGACCAGATCCATTCCCAAGTACACAACGGAATATTCCTTGTCGCTGAGAGTCGAAATTGCTTTGACAATCCTGAAAGGGGAATTGAAGCAAACGATTAACTACCACATTTAATCACGACACTCCTCTTAGGTTAAAGACCGACGCATCCGCCGTTGCCGTAGCAGCCATGTGATCTCAAAACGGAAGAATAGTAGCTTTCTTCTCTCGCACACTAAGAAATTCAGAGGCATTGATCCTAGGTCGAAGAAGGGATGTATCGTTGTTAAAGCCGTCTGAAAATGGTGATAATGCCTAGTCTGGATGTCACGGTCCTTCTTATTATCATGTGTACGCTTACCATTCCTGAGGTTTGCATTTTTTGTTTCGGCATCCACGCATGAAATGTTAGGGCGAATAAATTCTGTGCTTTATTTATTTTTCCAAGGCAGGATGAGGATGCTTCATAGCCGATAGGACCCGTTACATGGGGAAGACGAGCAACCACGACCTTGAAACTTGGAATAGCATAGGACCATGTAAGGCTACATTAGCTCACATGTGGTAAGCAGCAGTGCGACAGAGAATTGTCATCTATCGCCAAAGTGACCGGCAGATATGAAATTTGAACCGCTAACCTTTTAAGGATGGCAGACGCTTAATCCATTTGAGCATTGCCGTCTAATCCTCATACTGCAATCCGTTGTTATCTCGACAGAGCTTGTCATAGCGTGCGAACATTGAAGGCATCTAAGTGAAATGAAAAAATGGCACTTAGGCAGTAGGCACAACTCATTTCCTGACCCACCACCAATACCACTCGTACACATCTACCGTGCCGCAATTTTTCGTGGCATTCTGTACGAGGCCTACATGAGAGGGAGGGAAGTTAGTAGGAATTCTCAAGGAAAGGACCTTAAATGTACTCAGTTGATCAATAGTTCGTGGCTGCCCAAATTGGAGAGGGTTTTTTACTTTGGGAACCCTAAATGGAGCCCTTAACTAATGAGTTTGACAGTGGATTGTTAACCTGCCATTGAATGCACGACGACTACATGGGTTAGCGGTCAAAAAGTGGATCAATGATCGCCGTTGGGTGTCAATAGAAGAGTAATAACCAAAGAAACATGTCGAATTGCGTCTACACTTTCAAAAAAGGTGAAGTCACCCCTTAATGAGTGCTGAATATAAATTTCAAGTACATTTTTCCTTTAATCTTATTAAAATTACTACTCTAGGTACCATACGAAAGTTGTGTTCTGAAAATTGATATGCTGCACTGGGCAGTATAATTCATCGTTCTGACCCGATATGGTTTCTCTAGAAAAAAAAAACAGGCGGAAATTTGCAGTAATAAAACAAGGGAACTGTATTCTTTTATATTTCAATGTACTCACTCGATTTCTATCAACCAAGTTCGACTTACCTTTCCATTGAGGTAGCAGAATTCTGCCTTATCAACTGAAGAAGCTCGAGCAAATACGTGCTCTACATCATGTAACGTTTCAACAGTTTCGTCGAACAGACGTCGAATAGCATCCGGTTTGTCGGCAATCAACTTCTGGGTTTCCTGAATGAGGCACTCAACTGTGGCGACATTCGGTAACTCAGTTATATCTTCCGAAAGTAAGGCGTATTTTTCCGCCACTGAGAAAAGATATTCATCGCGAAATTTTAATAACCGGTTTACTGCATTTCGGGACCTGGTCAGCGCGTGGGCTGAGTCCAATTGGGTTAGATCAACTGTATTTGGCATCAA
The DNA here is from genome assembly GCA_008360955.1 of Fasciolopsis buskii. Lineage (NCBI taxonomy): Eukaryota > Metazoa > Platyhelminthes > Trematoda > Plagiorchiida > Fasciolidae > Fasciolopsis > Fasciolopsis buskii. The sequence continues at coordinate 47,277 of LUCM01010649.1, forward strand.
AAGAATAGGGAATATGCGGCTGTGTCGAAAAGTCCTGAAATAGAAATGTAAAAATATAACTAGTCCATCCCAACGCGAAACCAATATTTATGTGCAATAGCGTTTCCAAACGATAAGAGAAGTTAAGATTGGCTTGCAAAAATCAGTTTTCTTCTGTACAGTGCCTTACATGTTGGCTTAACAATTCGGACCATCTGAGTACAGACGCAGCATGACGCTCATTCAAACGATGATATTCTGTTTCAATCGCATCCAATTGCATGCAGGCTTGTGCAGACAAATTTACGCCTTGGGATGTATCTAACACCTTGTTCTCAAGATGACAAATCAGTGGTTCACACATAAACGTGGACTCCACAGATGAGTGCATCGTCTTTATGGCCGATTGTAAGGCTACCTCAAGGCGAGCCGTTCGCTCTACTAGCTCAGTCCATTGTAAGCGTAGCTCTACCAAGCGATCATCCAGCGCCGGGTTTGAATTTACACTTTGTGTCAGTTCCAGTAGTGATTCTTGCTCCTTCAACAGTTCGATTCCAGTCAGCACGCTGGATTCATAATCCCTCAAAAGCTGATGTGTGAGGCTTAAATTAGCATCCAATTGCCACTGCAAACATCGAACTAAGATGGCGCTGTTAGAAATGGTATTCTGTACTACGGACTGCGTAGCTTCAGTGTGAGCTGACACAGAACCCGTCAACAATAACGCATACGTCAATCTGGACGTAAGATTTCGGGCTATCGCCGTCCGGCTAGTACGAAGAAAGCATCGGATGAATTGCGCTAGTTGCATACATTTCTCCAAGTTGACAGAACTCACGGAGAAAACGGAACGAAAATAGGACGCCTGAAAAAACGAGATAAAAACTGTTTCAATGACCCAGATAAACCCGTCATTGGAGAAAAATACACTGAGTGGTATTCAACGAACTGCCAAAAACTATTCAAAGATAGACAAATTCTAAAAATAGGTATAATTACCCCTATTTTCAACCTGCTTGACCGAAACCGTTTTTCTCAACCAGTAAGAACAAAAACCTGCCGCCAAAAGTGTCGACTACGCACAACTAGTTTAAGTTTGCTCATGTGAACTTTTACTACATAAACTTTTATCCTCCTTTTTCTTCCAGTAACCATAATCCATTAGACCCTATTCAAAAAGACGGAGAAAATAAAGCAAGTTTGCTTCTAAATTAGATAACAATTACCTGGCAGCAAAAACCCAGTAACAAAAGCAGAATCACAAAGGCATTTTATAAAGTCAGATACGTAAGAGCAGGGTGTTAAAGAATAAGTTGACAATTACGTGTCAGGGGATATTGTTCAAAAATCTAATTACCGATTTAATACAGAGCAGATGCATCCGACAGCGACTCTACTGGACAGTGGACCTACATATGCGGGAAAAGATAACATGAGGCTGTAACACAGTCAAACTGTACAAACGCACTTATTCAATCATTCTCACTCGATAGAAAATGATAACACGATCAACACTGATCGCGGTTCACTGCCATTTCCTTCAGTGCCTCCAGCCGGCTAGTTGACGAGTCCTTCGGACCCCAACCAAGAAAACGTAAGACACCTACTTCACATAAGTTCGCTTTACATTTTCTCATTCCACGTTGCCACACAGTCTGCTGACCTCCACAGGGCTTCTCCCAATTCGTGGGAGAAACACAAAATAGGCCACGATATGGTAGACGTGTTCGTCATGCGCAGCACGTGACCCAATCACCGTAGTCTAGTAAGTTTCATACGCCGAAACAAGGTATTCTGAGAACCGGCACCTAGTATTAGATTCCTGACCTCCACATTACGCACCTGATCACTCCATCCAATCCGAGCCATACTACGTACACATCAGTGGTCGAAAACCTCCAACTGATGAGTATCACCAACAGGCAACCGTACAACAGAAATGAACGCACTGCAGCACAGTACACACGAACTTTCAACTTCAGTGAAATATCAGGCCGACGCCACAAATGCTTCAGTCCAGCGTAAGCTGCTCGAGACTTTGATATACGCCAAGCTTCCATCGTTCGACAAGCAGCTACCAAGGTAGGTGAAACGGTCCACAGTCGTTAGTTCCTCTCCATCCAGTATCATGTTCGGCACTAATGTCGCCCAGGGCTGGACTTTGAAGATGCAAATCATGTACCGACCGATCTTGAGAGTCGACCTAGCATGCGTCATGGTCCGCAGACTCGAACAGGCACACAACGTCGTCCACGTAATCTAGGTCACATAGCTTCCCTCCACTTCCCAGTTCGATTTCTAAATCCTTGAGACCTCCTAAAGCATCTTCCATCACCTCGTCCACGACGAAGTTGATCAGGAATGGAGAGATGGGACCCCCTTGTCGAATGCCGCAAGTCATTCCGAGTGAACTTGACAGTTCAACCCGTACACCCTTACGCGACCACAGGTATGCGAGTACAATGCTCGCAACAGGTTCACCAACTTCTTTGGTGTACCACTATGGTGGAGAGCACTGAATAGTGCTGTCCTATCCACTGATTCCAACGCGCCTTTCAAGTCGAGAAAGACTACGAACGTAGAGTGCCGGTGTGTGTGGCGCGTTTCGAGTATCTGTCGAAGATTGAATATCTGGTCGATGCAGCCTCGACCTGGACGAAATCCAGCCTGCTGTTCGCGGATGTTACTCTCGCGAATCGGTGCCAAACAGCGCAGCATTATCGAAGCTAACACCTTAATAACCATCGGAATTAAACTAATCCCACGATAATTGCTGCAGTCAATCAGTGTACCCTTCTTGAAGATGGGTGGGTAGAATGAGTGACTCACCCCACGATAGCGGGGTACGCTCCTCGTTCCAAATATAAAACACAAGGAGGTAAGTGATTTCACCAGAGCTTCCCCACCCAATTTGAAGAGAACTCGAGGAAGGTCGCGCGGACCGGCTGCTTTTCCCCTCTTCAGAAGTTGAATATTCAACTGCACTTCCACTTCCGTTAGAGGATCAAGTGACACTTCCCAAGGATTCACAGTTGAAGACGTGGGACTAAATACGTTAGCGTGCGGCCAGCTAAACTGACGCTTGAAGTGATCTGCCCAACGGTCCACTCTTTGCTGTCGAACATGAATGAGCTCTCCATTCCTATCGCACACGGATTCACTAACTGAAGTTCGCCGCCCACCATGAACTCGTATACCTTTAAACAGTCTTTGACTCATCGTTATTACCATCATCGTTCAGCGTGAAAACAGTAGGACAAGCCTCACTGACCGCTGCCCTTCCCCAGAGTTACACGTTTATAAAAAAACAGCAAATATACAAGGGGAACAAGGAGTGGACCTAAACAGGTGGGAAAAGATAAGATGCTGCTGTAGAAAACACACAGAACACAATCTAATTGCAAAAACGCACGTGTTTTTAAACATTCTCATTCGATGGAAAGTGATAACACGATCACCACTGATCGCGGTTTATTGTCATATCCTTCAGTGCCTCCAACCATCTAGTTCACGGGTCTTTCGGACCCCAACCACAAAGAAGTGAGACACCTACTTCTCATAAGTTCGCTGTACATTTTCTCATTCCGCATTGCAATGTCGACTACTACTACTACTACTACTACTACTACTACTGCTACTACTACTACTGCTACTACTACTACTACTACTACTACCACTACTACTACTACTACTACTACTACCACTACTACTACTACTACTACTACTACTACTACTACTACTACTACTACTACCACTACTACTACTACTACTACTACTAC
>LUCM01010649.1:52586-68782 GCA_008360955.1 Fasciolopsis buskii
AGCGTGTTATCAATGGAGATACTATGGGTGGGCAGATCGGGCAAACAGATTGGATTGGAGATTAAAGAGACAGGTTGAATAAAACAGAGGGAACTCTGAGCAGTAGCATGCTTATCACTACCCACCCGACCTGCGCTCGATGCAGTGGGCAGCGTGGTCTTGATTATCCTGCAAGACGACAGATGCAGTATGGAATTATTTGTACGCGTGTAACTCTTGGGGAATAATGGACGGGTACTGCTAGGGAGTCCATGCGCTAAGCACAAGAACGACTAGGGTTCTTAACCAAAGCCTTTGGTTCTGACAAGAACCTAACCGCAAGGCAGCGGGGTAGAGCCGAGTTGGCGCCCATCTACTTGGATCAATTATTTTTCCACCCGTTTTTCCGACCAAGTAGATAACTCAGATCAACCCTCGACTGGGAAGACCGAAAGACTATTTTGTCGAGCCTCTACTATCGACATTCCAGGCATGATTGGATGTTCGGCTTGAGATAAGAAAACCTGTACAGCTCGTTGGGTCATGAACGCACCCAAGCCATCACATCACGTCAAGGTGCAGTCTCGTTATGATAGGTTGACTATTTCCCCACAGAGTGTGCATAGGAGGATCTCCCTGTCAGTCTTGTAAAAGCACTTTGAACCTGGAGGGGTCAAAATGCATGCCTTACATGGTGACTTCGGTAGCCAAGTGGTTTAAAGCAGCTTGGACAACTTGAGCGTCGTCTATCAAAGGGGCGGCGCTGTCAACATAGTTTAGGTCAGCTAATCTGGGAACCGGTAGAAGTTCCACACCACTGTTAACAACAGAGTTGCAAACTCTGTGGAGATCGTCCACTGCTAAATTAGAGAAACGAGGAGATAAGGCATCCTCGCCGAACAGCGCTAAAGACAGCAAAGAACGGGGATAGCTACCCATACAACCTTATCTGGTAGAAAGCCTTCAGAACGGAAACGTACTTCTCGAACACTCCGTTTCTCAGCATACATATCCACAGGGCTGACCTGCCAATAGAATCACGACGATGGTTGACCCTTGGTAAACGTGACGATGATCAAGTGGTAGGCGGAGAGTCGAGATTTGATCCACTCAGCCACGGGCACGGCGAAACCCAACTTGTCCTTCAAGACATTGGAGTTCGCAGAAAGAAATTCTACGGAGGACAACAAACGTCAGGAGTTTCGAAGCGATGGAGATCAAACTGACCCCTCGATGGTTAGAACACATTGTGCGACAACCTTTCATTGAGAATGGGAACGGCCACTGATTCATCCCAAGAAGCGGGGACTTTTTTGTCCAAATGTTTGAAAATAACGATGTCAGTGGACTCAATAGAATCAACTCTCCATCTTTAGTGAGTGCGAAAGGGACACCCTCTGGTTCGTGTCTTGTCATTTGAGAGTTTGGAGATCTTTTGGACTTTTCATCTGATACTGATTACAAAGAGAGTCTAGGGGTGTTAGATGAAGAAGCAGCCAGTGGCCAGTCAAAATGGGAGTGGAAGTATTCTGCCTAGAAGTCCAGTCTTCGCGACAAGTTGGTTACTGGTGTTCCGTCAGCTTCGTGAATCATTTCGCTGACACCAGATTTTCGCGATCCAGTGGTACGAATGAGCTGAATGAGCTGAATGAGCTGAATGAGCTTTCTGGAGTTGTCAGAAGCAGAAGCTGCCTCCATCCCAATAACGCGTTCTAACCACCAGGTCCCGCAATCAGCGCGCAGACTGCTCTTCATACAGGGCCAGAGTTCACGGCGTGCTTTGCGTCACCGGGAATTGGTCGATAATTAGCGAGTAGCGACAAAGAATTCGGGGAAGTCCAACTTATGCTTAGGTAGTTCCACAAGTTTCACAACTGGTCATGCCCGTTTTCCGTAAGGCTTCTCTCAGATGTATCATCAATATCGGGTGGAGCAGTGGATTCTAGGGTTTGGTTCAGAATAGTCTGACAGGTTTATTTTCCGAATGATTCGCCATAGTGTCAACATCCAAACTGCCATCGAAAACGATGTACAGCTGTATCATTGTTAGGAATCATCAGCAGTGCATATCCACCGCGCCGAAACTGGGATACGAATCCGGGACGACAGATATAGTCAACCGCTTAAGCCAATACACCAGCCGGGCTGATCCTCAACAAGGATGAAACACTGGTACAATGCTTCCATAGTTTTCAGTGACAAGTCTGATGCTGACACCACATGAGAAATCAATCAGAACAATCAAACTCCGAAATACTGATAGATTTCTAGCACTAAGACGTCGCTTAGATGGTTGCTGTTGAGACGAGAATGGCTGAATCGCTTAGAGCTCCAAATCCCAAGCATATAGGAACACAGACCAGTGCATGATCGGAGTCAAGGAAGGTCTAGCATCCTGCTGTGCCTTCGGAAGGTAATCGCCAAGTGGGTGATCTGAGACCATCTCTGCATGTGGGCGGAGGGGACGCCAGGTGGCGTTGCGTCGTTTGGGGTGGCGAAAGGTTGCGCTTCCTAGAAAAAACTAGTGGTCAGCAGACTGACAGAGGTCTACCCCCACCGTCCAGGTGATAGAAATCGAGAAAAAGCTTGCCGCCTAACTGACGTTTACTCTCCTTCGGGCAACGTCATGAAGTCTACCACAAGCCACCATTCTCCGCGGAGAATGGGGTTCGCAACCCACTGAAGAGCAGTGACTGGTGGCTCAGTTCATACGCATTTTGGGTGAGGCCAGAAATCCTGTTCACCCCACCAGAACGGGTCTACTTTGTACATTATCCGTGGTTGGTTTGAAGTCAAGGTTTAACGACCTCCTCTAACATGAATAACAGAGACCAGTCAACTTAGTAGGGCGATCCGGGAGTTCACATTCGTCTTCCCACTTTCCTGAAATACGTCACCATGAAAAGGAAGTGCGAAATACTTCCTTAACGGAAGCTATTTGGGGTGTACAGTCATTTTGGAACACATCCAGATGGGTTAAGGACGAGTACACTACTGGGAGCTTGAAACACCCAACCCGAACATGCCGGGGGTTGCGCCTTCATGGAGGCACAGAAATCATTGTAAAAGGTGTGGTTTTGTTTTTGTCGTCGGTTGCTGCTTCTCGCCTTCGTGGTTGAGGCTAACGAGTTGAGGATTGTTGTTGGTTGGAGACGCTGAGAGATATGGCCCCAACGCGACGTAAGTGGCGCGAATGCTGTGCACTCTGCATGCGGAAATCTTTCCCCTTGAAAAATGATCGAAAATCAACCAGAAAATAACAAATTGCGTATGAAAATTCTAAAGAGAATCAGTGGTTTGTTCTGGCTTATTCTTTGCTTTTGCCCCCCGTCTGTTTAGTTCTATGTAAATGAATCTACATGTTGCGTTGCCACCGTGCTTGTTTCCAAGCCAATTTCTCTCGTTCCAGCTATATATCCGCCGGCAAGAGCGTTGCAACCGCGAGCCACTTCAATTATTCAAAGCTTCAGCTAGGCAACGAAACTGTGGGCACTGCTCACAGCATACACGACCTTCCAGCTGCAGCGAAATACCAGGTAGGCACCACAGGTGTTTTAGTTCAGCGTTCGCCCCTCGAGGTATAGATATACTCATTTTCACCTATGCTGAGGTGCCACCAGCCTCTGCCATGCCCCAAGAAACTGAGATTCTATGCTTTCACTAAAACGGGATCGTAGCAACCTGTTGCTGCATCCAGGTACAGAAAAAAATTGTGTACAAGTGCTTGAAATGAACTTTAAGATGATCAACTTAAGTTGGTGCGAATTCGCGGCAGTGCATACATCATTAAACAAACCCAACTTTGTTTAACTGAACTCAGGTCTTGCGCGGCGCATCATTTTGACTCTTTATTGCACAGTAAGTGCAGACAGTGCGGCGGCGAGTAAAATGTGGGTTACATTCTCGGATTAAGGTATGTAGATGTTGGTGCCGGCTACAGACGTATTGGGGACCAGCTCGTGCTAGTTTCCTTTATTTTCGTTTGTAGAATGGGTTATCCTACCGCGAATCTCGTATTACGTCTGCATGTCCTTAACATTTGTGACCACTTGTGCGCCACTCTTACTCGGCTCGGTGCGATTGCAATACTGGCAACTCAGACGCTTGACCGGTACAACGAAAAGATAGTCGGAAGCGATAGCAGGTTGAGTACATTTTGAGGGCAGCGTGCGAGCGAAGAGTGCGTGAGTTACGCGCAAATGGCGACCGCGCCTGGCGGTCAACATTCAGATAAACAAATTATCTGGAGGAACAAATCCAAGTTCCGCTAAAGCGCAAATATGGTTGCAGCTCGACTGCAGCAGAGTGCGGGCGCAGCTAGGAAGTTGGATCACACCCGTGTTCACCTCTTAGAGGTATTTTCAGGTTGGGTGTCCGGCGCACGGTCAATTCCCGACAACTGGCCAAATTTTCCACTGATGAGCGAAGCCAAAGTACCAAGAAATCCACAAGTCTCCGGCCTGTTCTCCATTTTCCCAATGGAAGCCCTTCTCCGCCGACGCTCTAGGATAACTCCCCGTGGCGGAACATGAGTTTTTTCCAGATCGCTTTGTTAGGCGACAGATGACCGCCCAGCTCGGCTGTCATTAGCACGTTGAGATTAACGGTCACACAGTGGAATCTGTAGCAGAACTTGGAGTTGCTCCTCCAGATAACTTGTTTATCTGAACGTTCACTGCCAAGCGCGGTCGTCATTTGCGCGTAACTCACGCACACTACGCTCGCACGCTGCTCTCAAAATATACTCAACCTGCTGGGAAATAAAATACCCTCAGAATGATTGCGAGAAACGAGGCTTCTTGGAAGCTCAACGTTCGGCGACGACCCGATGCTTAGAGAGCTATGGCTTCAACGGCTCCCACCGCATCTGCCTACGTTGCTAAGTGCTGCCCACAAATATTTACTAGAAGAAACAGCGAAAATGCCGAAGACATTATGTCGCGCTATAGCCCAGGTGCCTCAACAGTGAATACCTTTTCATCCCCCAGAACCGCGTCTCCAACTTTGCAGGACGAATTAACAACCATTCTGACGAGGATCGATGCATCGTTGCAGCGACTCACAGTCAATAGAAACCGGCGACGAGATCGGTTCAGCCCGCGTCGCGGAAGGCGCGGTAGCCCCTCCCCCAAGCGACCTTCCTGACATCCGCGGAAGGTTACTGTAAGTATCATAAGCGCTTCAGGAGCTTAGCAAAACGGTGTAACCACGGGTTGCACATTTCCGGGCAAGAAACAAGGAAACTAGGTTCCCGGTTGGTGGTCGCGGCACACGAAACCGGGCTGGCTCATAATTGTTGCCTCTTTAACGTGAAAGACTGGACGACTGACAAGCTGCTCCCGGTGGATACAGATGACGAGGTTGACGTGTTCTCCGAGGTTCGCCGAGGGACAATCCGTTCTACAGCGCCGTTGCAAACAGTTGCATTTGGCCACCTCCCATACCCGTGGATCTCACATTCGTCAGGAATATTCACCGAACGCGGTTGAACACGGGCTTCCGATCCCGAGTTCCCCTCGTCCTCTGGTGTTCGAATGGTGTCGACGGCGGACATGATGGTTTTTGGGCCGCAGTCGGCGCAGCCGCCTCAACTCTCTGTGTTCTTTTGAAACGGAGGAAAACAAAAGCTTGTGAAAAGGGAGTCTGCTATCAATAGTGTACGCTCGACTTATCGGCGAGCACCTAATAGCGTTTGATGCTGCCTTTGTCTGTGCAACATTGAGTTGATATGTCCACGGGGGCATAAATTGTGGCAGCACGCGTTGCCCTGTCAAGTACATTTGGGGATTTTCCAATTGACCATTCTGGTTTGAAATCGGAAAAAGTGCTGTTCGTTATCGCCTGTGGTTGCAAGGGCTGTTTCACCAGTCCGGTCTTCCGTATACCATTTGCAGGGTTGTTTTTGCTTCCGCCAGAGATCCCCACCGATGGAGCCGGTGGCCGTTGAGCCTGACCGGGATGGTGAGACTCATGAAGGGCCGGAGTCCGTCGAGAACCCACATTCTACTACATGAGTTTTGGTGCTGTTGATGACCACCGCTTTGAGCCGATGGGAAATCTCTAAAACGTAAGTTTAAGGGCCGCATTTTATTACACGAAACGGACGGGCATGCAACGGCTGCATCGGCGATTCAACACCGATAGTGAAAAAAAGAGCGGATCGATCAAACACCTTGAAGTGTAGTGGCGGAACATGGATTTATTTCCCCGGATGGCTTATTTAACCTAAAGTTGATCGCCCAGCGCGGACGCCCAAGCAGGTCTCGCTGGTGTGCTCCTGTCAAATATACTCAGTCTCCGACTGCTCTCGACTTTCTAATCACTGCAGAGGTCGAGTGATTGGCCACTCTTATTGCAGCCATAAGGACGGATTTAGGATGACGCACAAATGGTCATAACGGTTGAGGACAATCGAACGTATGGGAGATCCGCGTTAAGACAGTGGTATTACAAATTGATTAGCGCAGCATCATTTACTGCAAATGGAGACTACTGTCTGTGCTAAAGTCATGTGTGCCATTTATTCCTTCATTAGTAAATTTTACCGTTTGTTTTTCGCTGCCGACGGACATTTCGTGTTGATTTTTGCTGGCCACATTTTTCCACCCGTGACTGTCCGGCACGCATTATTCCCGCAATTTTTCAAATGCGGTGTCCTGTTCACAAGAGGATAACCGTCGCCAGACCCAACGGTAGGTGCGCTGATTCTGCAAAAATTATCTTTATGCCCTCTAATCGAAAACTGTGGTGTACTTTTTTCGAACTAGAGTTTGAGAATTGCAAAAGAGCCAACAACGCCCCTAATTTTGGATGGGTTACTGGTCGTCTTGCTCCAAATGTAATACTGTATCTTCGCGCACTTACGAGGCTTTGAAAGGGACGGACTGCCCCTATTGAGTACCAGCGGATTTGGCAGTTGCTTCAAAAGGCAGAGTTAGGGAATAGGAAACCCTCCGAGCTACTTCGGGAACTGCGGTGCCTCAGGGCCCACCGCTCGGTCCCGACCCAGTGTTGAGTGAGCTGTGGCCTCAGAGGTACCCATCGGATCTGCTTCCTTTGCTTAATGCAACAGGTAGGTATTCGGTAGAGGAAGACACAAAAGTAGTTGATGGTAACATCTAGTGCTACAGCCCAGGCGTCCCAAAAGTAAATACTTTTCCGTTCCCCGAAAGCAGCATCCCCAACTTCACAGAAGGAGCTAACACCTATCTTGACGGGCATCGACGGGTCGTTGCATGTGGATCGGCTACGAGATCGGTTCAGCCCGCATCGAAACAGGCGCAGTAACTACTCACCGAGACGACTCTTCTTACCATCAGCGGGAGGTTACTGTTTGTACCATAATCGCTTTGGACGTTTACGAACACACTCACTGGTAATTTGCAAAGGAACCAAGTTCCGGGCTCGCGATTGCGGCACACGACGCCGGGCTATCTGCTACGTTTCGCCTTCCGCACGTCCAGGATTTACACAACAAACGAACTGTCCATTGTGGATAAAGGTGCCAAGGTTTGTGTTGCTCCCCGTGAACCGGATGATTCGGCTGCCCCACTGGCAGCCACATTACTGGTTGGCAAACGGCACCGGCATCCTGACGTATGGACATCGTTCCGTCAACCTCGATTCGAGTGAGAAGTGTGCGTTTCACCAGGTAACCATCGTCGTAGACGTCCCATGCCACATTATTGGAGTAGATTTTCTCCACGCTTCTGATCTTCTGGTCGGTGCTAGGCGCAGAATAGTCAGTCAAACGTCGCTGAATTTGAACGGTTTGTATGCCATTGCCAATCAGATTGCAACTCAGTACGCCGAACCGCCGGCCTAACAACTATGGAATAAACTAGCTCCCGTCTGCCCGACGACACTTGGACACAATGATCCACCTTCCGCCGTCACTAAAAACACTACCCGCCGTATGGAGTCCACAGGACCCTCGGTTTTCAATCGGCCTCCTGGCCTAATTGATGACAGGTTCTGCCCATTCAAGGCGAAGTGCAATCTTGAATTGTAACGGGGCACCATAAGCCGTTCCAATACCTCTTGGGCCTCTCCTGTTCACACGGTCCCAAAGTCTGGTGGCTACTGGCCACCGTGCTGGAATTGCAGAGCAGTAACCATGATCCTCGTTCCCGATCGGTACCCGATTTCCCGCGCACGGCACCCAAACCCGGGGTTTTGGTGTTTGGGGTATTCAAACACGTATTTGGTACGGACCTGTAGTCGGGGGCCCGTAGAGGAGACCAATCGTAACGATTGTAGCTACGGTACGTGAGCTAGGAATTCCCAGTATCACATTTCACTCGTAATTTTACGGAAACCATTACTCTCCTCACAGATCCCTTGCTGCGAGGTAAACGTGATCCCGCGTTTTCTGAGGCCGCAAAACGGGCATTCGCTTCCATCAAGGCTGGTGTCACGGAAATAGCGCTGCACACACAGGCCAACTCTTCAGTACCCTTTAATGTCACAACCAACGCCCCAGACACTGCAGTCGGAGCAGCACTTCAGCAGTGAGCCAACGAATTTCGGAGGTCATTCCTTTCCAAACGGTTGCGGCCGGTAGAAACTAGGCACCGCGTTTGGCGGGGAACTGATCGCCTTTTCAATTGCTCTCCGGAGCTCCTAGCACATTAAGCCATCCATTCGAGGTGTTCACAGGTTGAAAACTTCCGGTATCGGTGTTGCATTCGGCCTTCGATTGGTAGGTGCTGCGGGAAATTCGCCACTTTGAATTTTGTTAAGAGTTTACCGTGGATAAACGACTTGTCCCGGTGGCGGACAACCCTTTTGCAGATGCACGTTTTCGTATTAACCAGCGCTGATGTCAAGCATCGAGGTAGACGCAATGGCAAAAGCCCAAGCGATGGAATTCGACGTCGACCAACTTCGACAGGACGCCCCACCAATCGTATCGGCTGTATCTGTCGCAGCATATAAAGTCTCGACACCGAATATTCGAATAACACAGTCAGAAGTAAAAATCAAAACAAAGCCGGTCGTAATTTCCTACGGCGCCTAAATAAGCAATCATCAGGGTGCACACAAATGCAATCCTCACTTGTGCGGCCACCACAACAATACGGCGAGAGCCAAACGCTATCGCCCATCGAGCGCGAACAGGCAGTCACACGAGGAACCTGGATATGAAATAGAGGGGAGCCTTCAGAAAAGGGCGACATGAAGGAACCAATTAACGAAAGCAGTACGTGGATGAGCACTGCACCTTGTGAAATATGAGTTGTTTCTTGTGAACTCGCACACCAACAGAATTTAAGGGAGAATCTTCAACATAGTAAAACCTTATAATAGAGTTACTAGGTAAACAATCTGATAATCCTGTAATCACTGTACAATCAGTGACTCCGGGAATCCGCTTACGTTTTAGAATCACCTTGTCATCGGTTTGACTCCTGATACTCTCTAGCTTAGAAGTGCGGCGCATTTTCCATTTGTGACTGACTGCCATCACTGGGTGTGCAGCAAACGGTACGATTTCTTGTAGATTTTATAGCGGTGTGCGGAAGATTCGTGTCAGATCAAGCCCTACCACAATGGCGCATAATCAGTGGTCCACGAATCACGGAATGTGTACGAACTAGTGCTGGCATCATCTAGTTGAGCGATGGTATTGTTAATAAACTAAGTCACTTGTAGTACGTTATGTGGAGTGCGGGCGATGAGAAAAACAGGTTTGGCATTTGCCAAATCAAGTGTCTGGCATAGTGGCGCGTGAGTGCAGAATCCTGATTCGGCTCTTGGTTGTAACACCTGTTGTGCGGCTGGTATCCCAAAAATACAAGCGACTAACGTTCTTACCAGTAAAGCATATACGTTTTAAAACACAGGTGAGTTTTTGGACCTAACGTACAAGACAATTCCCTACACATAACGGAGTGGTGACGGCAAATCCAGGAAGCATTTAACAACTCGCTTCTGGCCTTCGACCTCACTCATTATTACGAATGTGTTATCTCCTAAGTAATTCCGATGGCAATTGTCGAGTAAAGACTCCACACAGATGTCGCTCATTCAATTATTATTGTCCGAGCTCGCCAATACTCTTTGAACTACTCCAATATAAGCCCAGCTGCACGCTGTAGCGATATGAAGGAGCCACTCATCTCGGTGGTTATATTCCTCAGCGAACAGAACGATGTCCACCAAGTTGAAGTATATGGTTCTGCTAATCCAATTTATCGAGCCCGAAGTATTGACTGGTACTCCCTTGTCCATCGTTCTCCGAAACAGTTTTTTGAGATAACATACTAGCTTCTAGATATTAATGTGGGTGCTTCCTGACCACCTGCTTCAGATCTCTGAATGAGCAGGTCACTTGGCGCAATAGCCAGGCACTCTGCTTTATTTAAGATTGCTGGGATCGGCGTTCCGTTTGTCAAGACTCTTTCCACCTGAACCGGTAACGTACACCGTGCTTGTCATCTGATGTTTGTTGTCCCGCATCTGTCAATATACTGGTCTCAGTTTCGGGCCTCCATCGCGGTGACTGGATTAAAGATGTTTGAAGTGCAAAGGAACACATTTTATGAGGGTTCGATTGATGATTCCATATTCATTCATTCGCTGCCACTATCTAACACGGGCCCTTTGTACGTCGATAAAGTTCAACCCATTCTCTGGGTTTGTTTCTTGGCACAGCTCTTTCCGCGATGAACAGCTGTGACGCTAACAGAAATGAATCTGTGCTCACCGTGCAATAATTTTCATGGACAGCCCTGGTTTGTAGGTAAGTCATTAAGCAGCTTTATCTTTTTTCTAGATCCTGGTGTCTTTATGACTGGGGAACTGAAATTATCGATTTCCGCTTTTGCGAGATACCATTGACCGTCAGCTACCCTAGCTGCTGGAAGCGGGGTCATCAGTTTTCCGATGGTGGTATTTTGTTTATATCGGGGAGGCAGTGAGGGATTATCCGCTTCACCATGCCACTGCCGCTTACTATCGGAAATCATCGCCGCAAATTATGTAGTAGGCGATTTTCACCCACCGGACGTTCTATCAGTTGGTAATGCTTAAGCTTGAGGTCCGTAATGATGTTTACCAGGCAGCATGTTCGAATATCTGTCCTAGGATTCCACTTCGGCTTTCGTAGTCGGCCCTAACACTCCGAGCGGTCCTTTTATCCGCTACGGATGGGACATCCACAACGGGTGACCCCTAGCGTGAACAGCCGTGGTCTTGTTAAGGAGATTCATCTTCAAATGTAGATGTTCTATATGCGATAAATGTTTCATGGCCTTTTCAGATTGTTGAATCTCTGCCGTGGTTATCGTCCGACACAGTCTGGCTATTAGACGGTTGATTCTCAGTACCGTTATCCGGCGGTTACATCTTTTCAGCCAAACTACCACTCGAAGCAACCTGGACCAATCAGAAATGTACCAGATTTGGTTCAACAGAATTTCGAATTGCACAGATTGAATGTTCAGAACCATGCACTCAACTTCTAACTTTTCGTCCATCACTTTCGACGTCTGTAATGGTGGTCAAATTTTCCTTCTGTCTCTTAGAAAGCCGGTCCATTTGTCCATATGGATAACCCGTCGAGTGTTTCAAACCACTAGAGCAATAACCACCCAACGTAGAACCACTGATTAGCGTCTGTCGATTCGTGAATCACCGCGAGTCTATTAGCCAGAAACGTGGTAAACCGGGTGTTTACTTCGGGAATGTAGTAGAGCACCATGGAAGAATCTGTGCGGAATACGGTCTTCAGTTTAGCCCGTCACATAATTTAGCATCTTTGCCGTTCTGCCCAACAACACTAGAGCCGAAATGTCTTCAAATTCACGATTCTTGACTTGGTGGACGGCAGTCTACTTAGACGTCGACCATCTGCCTCAATCTTCGTTTTGTAGGCCACCACACCGCAACTCAATTCCGAGGCATCGGTGGTCAAGTACAGGTATGGGCTCCACAACCATTCTTTTGAAGACTGCTTCATGGGAAGCTTTATCTGTCTCACCTCACTTAGCCCTTCCGAGTTGCTGAATTTAATGTGGATAGCTCAGTTTTCATGCCATTTTGTTCTTTCCTTGCGCAGCTGCTGTAGTAACATCTTGCCTGTTTGTATTTATGAGGATACCGAACGCAGGGGATCAAAGAACCCCGCTTTTGGCGAATCTCTCTTCTAGTTTAGGGCATTTCTCGTTTATTTAATCGAAAGGAGAATTTATTGACATCTGCATCCCGGTGAATTCCTCTAACACTGGTTGTCTACCGTTTTTGGTATAGTGTGCAATGGCCGTCTAAATTTCGACATCTGCCTACATAATTAAAATCCACCCAGCCCGCCGGTCTTTCCAAAATTTTGGCAAGCTTTCCGGTGCTAGATATGAGTCACTGAGGAGGATAAGTGTATCCTTCATGCAGAAACCTTATTTCACGCCGTCTAGGGATCTGGCGCCCGGCACGAATCCGTGAATTTTCAAGGCTTCTTGGAGTGCAAAACTGGTGCAGAACGGAGATAAGACTGCTGATTGGGATGCACGGTCGGTCAACACTCTTCAGGCTGTCCGTGGATGTTCAGGTGGGCCAAACGAAGTAACCGAAGAGTCTCTATCCTTGCGCGCCTTCTTTGCCTGTCGAAATATCTCTCGAATATCCTCAGTCACGAAGACGTTTCCTGGACAGCATGTGCACAACATTTTGATCAGCGCATTGGTGATATCGGAGCCTTGCAGTAAACACTCGATACGTAAGAACCCTCCGCACTCAGATTCGCAGTCAAAGGCGGCCCAAACCTGAACCTGTTTCAAGTGGTTCGAACCAGGGCGATGTGGTGGGTACCATATTTCTTTCCATATTACCCAGTCTAATCAAATTCTCTCTTTGCATCCGAGCTTTAAACCCCTTATCATGGCCTATAAATAGATCTCTATCAATGTTGCGTCTTTCGCCAGCCTCTTTTTCAATTAATCAAACTTTTTCTGCACCGAGTTTTCAATTTGACATCCCATGATTGCCGTTCTCAAATTTGGAGTACCACAATCCCGCCTTCTTTTTGCCTCTTTTTCACCTCTGATCATCTCCAGCCCAAGCTAGTCTTCCGGCATTCTGAGTTTCGCAGCCTTTTATCCCCTGGAGCCTCCCAATCTTGTTCTGTCAAAGTTCGAAAATGTTTGCGCAAACCGCCAACTTTCTGGTCTGCCTCTACTACCCAAAAACGGACCAGCCAAACGCGATTCATATTATGAATGGCTTTTTGGTTCCCCAAGAAATGCTGTGGCAATTTACCTCGGGTATGCCCCATCTAACGAGCATATCCGCTGTTGCGTCTTGCATTTTGGCAAAGATCCCGCCTCTCAGATAATGGACTTGCGAAATTGAATTTGTACTTCCGATAACACAAATGATTAAGGTATTCCTAATACATTTTTGCAAAGATTCCTAAATGGTGGAAGAAATATTAGGATATAGGTACACACGCATTTGCACATCTCGTAGAACGGATACTATGCACGCACGATGGTAAATATTTCAACGCAAACCGCCTTTTCGACACATTCGCATCTTTGAAGACAAAGGGGTATCTCTTGTAGTATAAACTGGGCCGTCCCGTTTTTATAATGTTTGAGAACATTAACGTGCAGAAACCTTCATATGAAGAAGCGGTTTCAACGTTCGTTCCTTTAACATTAAATTTGTCCATGATAAAGGTATCATTAATTACTCCAGCGCCTGAACGGTGTGGTCTCTATGTCTTCGAACACTTTTTGTGATGATTTAACCTGCAAATGGAGGAGGTAGCTAGTGTCAAATAAATCTAGCTTCTTCATTCCTTGACTTGGATTTTGGTTATCCCTCAAACTCCTCTCTGGAAGTCCCATCCCTTTGGACATTTGTTCCCACTTGGACTAATCGGCTTGTTATCTTTGATAGCGATGGTTGAAGGGGAGAAAATGCGTCTGACACTTTTCGTTACCTGCATTCCAACGCATTTACCGTATAACACCTCCTTCTAAATGGGTTTATTATTCGGAGTGAAAATTTCTCTAACCTGTTTCGCTGCTTAGAGAGATGCACAGTGGATTTCGCACGGAATACGGTGCAAGTACGAGGGACTTATGCGCTTTGAACTGACGGGTGTTGAAGTGACCTGCCGAACACCGAACGCCCCGCTGCTCGGTGGGTTTAAAGTATATTGACAGTCATTTATCAGGTGAAATTAGAATTGATGGCATTAAAATCTAAGGTTTTCAGAGGCGAGATGCACGCAAAAGATGACGTATTATACAGAACTGGCTGCTATGATAGCAACTGTTCAGTTCATTTTGGTGAAATTCTCGCACCGCCATCACTTTTGCAGTCCATGAAAATCGCCGGTATTCTGAAAGTAAATGGCTACAGCCATGTACGTAAACTGTAAAGGAAGCGTGGAAAAATAGTTCAGAACAGCGGTGGCATCTGAAGTGGGCAACTTTGGAAGCTCCTCAAACAATCGCTGCAACTTCGCAGCTTTGCCCTAATTATCTGTCAGTATATAAGGTCATGACAACTACTGCACTTGATTGATATGTGTCTCCATGCTTGGTTAACTTTTGACCTCATCGTGTTTGCCATAGGATGCCCTGTCGAAAATCCCCACGTCATGTTTGCCCACACTAGTCTGAGCCATTAGAGTTAAAGCCGATACCCACTTTCCACCAAACACTGGTTGCCTGGAAAAGCCACAAACCATGCACCCATTTCTTTGCTCGCAAACATTTATATACAGGCGTTATCCTCTTTTTCCGGTCACTTTACTTTAAGATCAAGTCCCAATTTAGACCCTACCTTCAACAGGAAGGACAACTATCAACAGTTTGTCCTTCTACCTCCCACAAGAGAAACAGTGGAGTACAGCCAACTACTGCATTCTTCAGGGCCTTAGCCTTAATCGCCTTCCGCGTCTTAACGCTAGACACTAACTTAACGATCCACGAGGTCATCAATCGGGCTTACATTCACATATTTCCAGTATGCCGAAAGTAGACCCTTCCATCTTATCAACGGCCTCCTTCAATCTGCCCTTTTGACCACAATTTCGCACGCCTTCATAAATTGGCATTCTTCCTTGTGTTTTGAGCCCTACTTTAGTTCGCACAACCCATGCCAGCCTTTAGCAGAACAAAACTTCATGGCAAATACACAAATGCCCCAAAGGCCTTCCTGGTTGCCAAGTTGCTTAAAACCTCCCACACGAGAATAACCACTTTCTCCCGGGAATTCTTCCTTGGTTACCCTATCATTTCAAGGGTTCCCTGTTTCACCCTCTCTTGGTTGAAACGGGAAGCTTCCAGTCCATCCCTTTACCCTACATCTCCAGCTACCCACTCCGCTCTTTCAGCCGGCATGCCATAGCCCCTTGATTGCAGGATTCTTCAGCCATACAAATGGAAGCCCGATTATAAATGGCATCAAAAATCGAATGTCGGCCGTCTTCGCGGACAGCTGCTTTCAGATTGTCAAAAGATCACCGAAGTAAAGATAACTCAGTATCACTGAGTTCGGAATTCCCAAGGTCCTGGTATTACTGCCCAGAGCGCTCTCTTTTCTGATATTAAGGGCACAGACAAACTGGTTTTCTTGCTCGAAAGTCTTCAGTCTTTAATGAATATTCTTCATTCCTTCTTGAGGTTATGACTGATATAATTTTCATCACTGAGGCATGGACATTCGGCTCAGCTCCATGGAAACTTGACGATCCAGCAGGGCACATCGCATGCTTCGGAAGCAGGTACACCCACGGCAGAACTGTCTATTAAATATAAATTGGAAGTACTCTGCAACCCTGCATGAAACTACACCTGCAGGGTCCGTCCAAGATTCTATAAAGCTGGTTTGACCAATTTATTCGAGTTGCAAATTTGCTTCCGATTTTATGCCACTTTCCAAAGATTTAAACCCTTTAGCCCAACAGCTTGGCTGATCTATCTAATAGCTGGTAACTTCAACGGGCGTAAAATGAGCTGGGATTTCCCCGGTGCCCTAGATCAACTACCGGATTTAATCTCGATAGTCCGCACAAGACATTGGATAAAACAAATTACACAACCAACCAGCAAGAATAACGTTGAGCGATGGGTATGTAATAATACTGTATATTTCTCGATTTTTAGGAAATGTAGATGACAGAAGTGGAATGGGATAGGGGGTGGGAGCAATAATGAGTTATTTTAGAGGCTCACTGGAAGGTTAGATGTGATGCTGCAGAGCAG
>LUCM01010651.1:2200-18754 GCA_008360955.1 Fasciolopsis buskii
TTTGTTCCGACTTTTCTTTACGAGGAATGCCTTCGTCTCTGGTTCTCCGGACAACATTAAACAATGGAAGCTACCCGAGGGTGTATTCCTTCAGAACATGTCTGGTCACAATGCAATCATTAATGCCTTGGCCATGAACCAGGACAATGTGGTTGTTAGTGGAGGTAAGTCAACGTCAAACCCTCTTCCAGGAAATGCAAGCACGTTTATCCAGTGGCTTTTTAGCGCACTTTTATTGTTTTTGCGAATTTCCACTCACGTGCATGCATTGGAACAGGAAATTTGGTATGCCATCGCATCACTCTATAAGGACTACAGGTTAATTTTGATTTTTCAAGCAGTTAGGTACTGCTTCCTATCTTTTTGACCCTGCTGATTTTTCTATGCAATCAACGGTCGCTTGGCTTGTCATTCCGGAGAATCAAAGCATTTCGATATCGTCCCAGAAACATGATGCTGCTGCAATTACAAATAAAGTGTAATCATATATATATATATATATATATATATATGTATATATATATATATATATATATGTATATATATATATATATATATATATATATGGCATTGGTTTGTTCGCTGAGCTGGGCAATTTGATTGCAAACGTTTCATCACCTGTCGAGGTGACTTCGTCAGTGCTGACGAAGTGGCATCGAGGAGCTATCAAGTTATCGATCAAAGGTCGAGTCTACACAGCAGCCGTGAGGTCAGAATTGCTCTAGGATGCCGAAACATAGCCGTTGAGAACAGATGCGAGGAAACTTCCCATGTTTAAAAACGGCTGTCCTTTTAGTGCATTGGTTTGACGTAAGGTACAAAGCCTTAACATTCGTTCTTCTGAACAAAAACTGAATCAAAATAGACTAAGTTGGCTGGAAGATGTTTTGCGCATGTTCACAGGAGAACTCTGTCTCTGTTCTGTGTTCTGCGAGGCAGGTATGCGTTGGAAAACGGATGGAAGTGGCCAGTTGACGACATCGGAAGAAGCATGAAAGCTTTAATCAGTGGAATGCCTCATGTAGGTGGATTTAGACGTCCGGTTTGGGGTTCACGAGATCCCTACGCGTTGGCCGGTGACAGTACTCGATATAACTCGACGCCACAATCAGTGGAGTTCTTCAATTCGAAATCTTCTCTGTATAGCCGTCCAACTTATTATTTTGCAGTCTATCTTCCGCTATTCCTCATACTATTTTCTTTTAAGAGAAAATGATGCCATGAAGTGGCAAAGAAATTCGGCGCACGCTGGTGCAGTGTTATTGGTTGTAGGAAATGAGCTCGTGCAAACTTCGCTCTTCTCAGGATGAAAAAATTTCGCCTTTATTCAACCTGTAGTTTTGTCTCTAACCCAATATCATTACCCGCTCTGCCTACCCATAGTGTTCCCGCTGATAGCACGCCAGATACTCGCAACGGTTCATTGTCAAATAGTGGCTTTCAGTCCAATAGTTCACATTTTCTCAAGCCTCGTCAGCTTCTGAATCTCGGTTCCTTCAATGTGCGAGCTTTAATGCAGGCTGGCCAACAGGCGTGTTTGGCTCTGACAGTGGACTCACTTTCGATTGACGTCTGCTGTGTGAGTGAAACACGAATTCAGGACTCGAGTAGAGTAATTCAGCTAACTGCGCCAGACGTCTCGTCAAGATATTTTCTTCGCACTTCAGGAGATGAAGCAGCTCAAGCTGTGGGTCAACGTGGTGTAGGAATAGTCTTAAGTGAGAAGGCTGAAACAGCCCTTTTAGACTGGATCCCAGTCAACAGTCGCTTGTGCGCCATGAGACTGCAGGATCAGTCGGCGTCCGAAAGGATAGTGGTGTTAAGCACAGTTTATTTGTCATCTCCGCATACGCCCCGACAACCTGCAACACTGACATGCAAAAAACGAGTTTTATGACGAACTCGTCACTTTTGTTCGGAAGAGCAAAGGCTCTGACATTGTAGTGGTGGCAGGTGATTTTAATGCACAAGTTGGAAAAATTGGTGCATCGGAGTCCTGTTTAGGTGGGTGGCCCGCCTTGCCTGGTCAGCGAACAGATAATGGAGAACGACTTCTCCAGTTTTGTGCAGACAATCGTTCGTTCCTATCTAGTACGAATTTCCGACAGTTCGCGTCGCACTGCGACATGGCGCTTTCACTCGACAGGTACTCTGAGTCAGGTTGATCATATCGCAGTAGGCTACGGTTGGCGCGATTCTGTCCAGAACTGTAGATGGAACTGGACAAAGTATGTCGAATCGGACCATGCGTTAGTATAATTGCGATTTTGGCTGCAGTTCAACGGCTGTCGAGGCAGACCACAAGCGCAATTGGTCGACGAACACCTGTCTGATTCGGCTGTTCGCAACTGCTACGAACAGAAACTATCCGAGGAACTAATAACTTTGACGAGCAGTGGGATCGAATCAAGCGGGCGATGCATTTTGGCAACGGATTTTGCCTAAGGTCCCAGATCTAGCATTCTTCAAACACACTGGATTTCGCAAGAGTCGCTGGGTCTAATGAAGCAAAAACGCCAGCTGCCTAACTGCAAGGAAGTGAATGAGATGCATCGACAGTTGCAGCGTCAGTTGACGATAAGCCTTAAGAATGATCGCGAAAACTGGTGGGTTAAGGTAGCCGAAGAGATGGAAGAAGCATCCACTTCAGGTAACAGTCAAAGAATGTTTAAGCTTATGCGCGACAGCGGTGGGCGGCGAACTTCGGTTGGTGAAGTCGTGTGGGATGGGAATGGAGAGCTCGTCCATGGCAGACAACAAAGCCGGGACCGTTGGACTGAGAACTTCAAGGATCAGTTTAGCTGGCTGCACGCTAACGTATTTAGGCCGACCTCTCTAGCTGCGATTCCTTTGGATTTGTCTGTCGGCCTCCCAACGGAATCGGAAGTAGGGTCGAATATTCGACGTCTAAAGAGGGAAAAAGCAGCCAGTCCCGACGAACTCCCTCCCCCTCAGTTCTTTTCAAACTGTGTGGAGAGGCTCTGATGTGATCAATTACCTCCTTGCTTCGCGATATTTGGAACAAGGAGCGTATTCCGTTATCGTGGGGTGAGTCACTGATTGTACCCATTTTCAAGAAGGGCATACTGCAGCAATCACCGGGGGATTAGTTTAACTGCGGTAGTTACTAGGGTCTTAGCTTCGCTAACGCTGCGCCGTTTGACACCGATTCGCAAGAGTGACATCTTTGGAGTAGAATTACTCTATAGTATGAGATAGTCAAGCAGACAGGAATATGTGATGACATGATATAACTGCATAAGTGATACTCGACTCTGCCACATGAAATCAAGTATCTTAAAGTGATAGCTAACTGAAACCAGCGAATTGATCCAAGTTTGTTGGCTCATCGACAAAACAGCTCTGGTCTTGATTGTTATCGATCATTAGACCCAAGCTGGCCCGGTGCACTGGACTGCGATGAGCAATCGGCCGAAAGAGGGTTCATTTATGTCTCGGTTCGAAGTTAGCAGAAGACAAAAAGAACCAGTAGGAGACTAGCTGTTTTGCGAAATCATTCATCCTGCTAGGTCAACACTCAACTCAACCATGAGAAATCATTTAAACACTGTACAGCTGTCTCGTTCCCGTTGGAAATTAGCAGTAGAGCGCAATGATTACAAAAAATTGGGATGCGAAACCAGAACGAACGATTGTGAGTTGAACGCCTTACCCGTTCGATGTATTTCATAAGAGAAGTCACCCGTAGCTCGGGGTTAGTTGCTATGGTCCAACGATCCATGGATGTGCAAATCATCAATGGAGGGGACTTTCAAAAGGCGATAGTTGTTAAGTCATTGAGCCTGTCCGGCTAGTTTAATCTGTCAGGTATTCGATTCAAAATCATTCGTCTCGGGCTCACATCTCAGTGAAGGAGCACTGACGGTGGTTTCTAGTTAGGATAATACAGCCCTACAATGCTTTGGTTAGTGAGTTGGACGTTGATACCTCATGATCAGTAACTTCGCAGCGATTTTGGTCGGTGTCAATCCCTGCACAATCAAAACCCATGTGGTACAACTGTGGTCAAAAACGGATAGCCTTTATCACTTTTGTTCATCGTGATCAGCCGACAGCAAGAAACCGCACATTAGTTCTAGTTCCACGAGGCTTGACTGACGTCCTTGATTCGTTTCATATCTTACCCTTGCGACCGAAAAGGTTGTGTTAAAATGTTATTCCCTCGATTTGCATGTTCACATTTCACAGCAACCAGAGCAAGAATAGCCTAGATCTGATTTTTTTTAGGGCTATCACTTGTTTGTACAGTCGATGTATCCTAAGCTGGTCTAATGTTTTTTGCTACGATGTAAGACTGTCTTGATAAGGGCGATATCATTGAGTTATTTTACAACACTTTACCTGAGAACAAACGAGGGGTTTTTGTATATGCATGGACTGTGAGTAGCATATTGAATCCCCCGCCGATTGTTCTGCTAGTATTTTGATCTGAGTAGTTCAAGATTACCTTGGACCGTTAGTTATGAATAGGGCGTTACTAATACGGCCCACCACTTTACTTTTCCGCTTTCGCATTCTCTGGCCATATCGTTTTTGGAGTGCCGTGTAATATTCGCATTTTTAGTATTTTATCTGCATAGGCTGGTCGGGCATGGAGTACTTGAAGTATACCGAAACGAACAAGTCCGAATAGGATGAGGGCCCCATACTTCTATTCTGATCGAGTTGCTTTTTTGTACCACCTAGACAAATTTTTGTTCGCTTTTGTACTATTGTTGCATACGTCTCCAAGACGAGCCATTCTACCCTCTTCACTATTGACTGCACAAACCGTTGGATGACCTCCATCGTCTTTTGCTAGGTGACAACGGAAGCATGTACTTCTGGGACTGGAGATCAGGTTACAATTTTCAGCGTTTACAAGCGCAAGTTCAACCTGGCAGCATTGACTCTGAGGCGGGAATATTCGCATTGGCTTTCGACCGCAGCGGATCTCGATTGGTCTCGTGTGAGGCGGATAAGACAATTAAAATATTCAAGGAAGATGAAACTGCGGTACGTCTTTCCTTCATTCATAACCATAACCTATTTCTATTCTTTTAGACCGAGGAAACACATCCACTCTACTGGAGACCTGGGTTATTAAAAAAGCCAAAGTATTAATTGCTCGTTGTATAAAAATCCTTACAGTTACTTTACCTCCGTTTTCATGCTCATCTTCTATACGGGGCTGGAAACAAACGAGTGAGATGCTTATCCATGCGATACACTAGGTGCTGGTTTTGGTTTCTGGCACCTGACCTCGCGTTCCGGGTGGCTCTTTGGTTTCACAAATGATAACGCGAACACAATTTCCTCGTTTATAATGTTCAGAATTTTTGGCAGCAGGCGCTCTTCAGTTTAGAGGACGAGTGGAATGCGTCACTATCCAGGGATTTAAGTCAGTATTATGCATCCAATTGTTGATCATAGATGGCTAACATTCAAGAGACAGCCACTCGTTCTTGTGAGTGGTCACGGCGACCGCGAAGATCGTTCGTAAAATTTTTGATAGCCACTCATTTTAGGTGTACGAGAATAAAGTAACTCTTCGGTCTTGTGTGTATACAGCGAAATGGTAATCGCGTTGCATTCTGACTGATGGATTTCTTGCCCTATTGTTGACAATCTAACGAGGACAATGCGAATCACCTACCGAGGTCGCTGATGTGGAATGCATTTACCTATTGCGTCTCCCAGTTGGACTAGTCAACAAAAAACGTTACATAAGAGCACAATTACACGGACACGCCCGGGCGCTGTAGCGGAGGAACACAAGTTGTACTACGTTAACGTGGCCTTTACAATGAAAGGGGATGCGTAGCCCCTAGATGCATAATGACAAAACCTGCGGCCTAGCAGGCGATAACACACACCAATGCTGGAGACAATGGTACGGGCTTGAGCTTTCAAGTTTCGTAGTCGCACAGCGGAATGAAGCGGAGTGAGTGGATAGTCACCCGGAAACAGCGCAGAATTCGTACGGCTAGCCCAGTTCGCCATCTGGAGAGAGAATAACAACAAAGATTACAGCCACGCATTTATTGTCGACCGGCCAACACAAACCAAATGAGATTTACCAGTTAAACAGTTTTGCTGGGTGGCCTCAGTTGTTAGGGAAACAACCAATCACAGAGCTTTGATTTTACATTTTTTTTGCAGCCATACAAAAATTTGTAAACGCGCTTATAATAATATACAGTAATAACATAATTGAAATATGCAACGGTGAAAAGGCCAGAGCGGTCGACATCTATGACACCTTCCGATTTTGATACGTCGGACTTCATAGATTTACCTTGAAATGTTTCGTTTGGTGGCGAGGACAATCCCACCAACGTTGTGGGGATAGGGTCACAGACGGTATCAGCTGGTGCCAACGGTTTCAGCATGTTGAACGTATCCAACAGCATTCCGAGAGGAAGTTGCCATGTCAACCGGGAGTCGGTGTACCGATATCTCGTTTGATTTTTTGGACCCAGGTGCCAGCTTTCACAGCGACATTTTGCAGCTAGGACCCTTTCTGGTGCTGAATGGCTTCCTCAATCCAGGTCTGAAGTCCCTGACGTAAATTGTCGAACCTTTTCTCCTTGGAATGATTTGGCGGAATCGGAAGTAAAGGTTTGTGAATAGCTTTCAACTTGGGCCCATTAGCACTTCTGCTAGTGAGGCCCCCCGGGTGTTTGCATCTGAAGTTGTGCCGTAGGTTTTCTTCTGTTCCCCCCGACGCGACTTAAGTAGTGATCCTTTGGCTGTATCGACGAATCACTCCGCTTGACCCTTTGACTATGAATCGGATAGGGGCGCGAACGTGTTACACGGGGTTCCGGTGCCAGAAGTTACGGAACAACGCGGAGGCGAACTGAGATCCATTAACAGACATTATTTGATCGGACAATCGGTATTGGGTAAGCAACCGTCGTGGGGCCATAATAGTGCCAGGAAATGTGGCTGGGTTGACTGGAATCATTTCCCGCCATTTTGATAATACATCCACAAGTACCAAATAATGGGTGCTTTTAAAAGGCCCTGTGAAGTCCATGTGCAACCTAGGGATCCGCCAAGACGAATTTGGCCGCTTTGGGAGAAAAATCAGCTGACTACCTTCCTTCAGCTGTAGGGTAGCTTGGTGCTGGATGGAGTGAACACCGTCCTCCTCAAAATCTGAGAGCGACAGTAACCGGGAAACCGGTTTTGTGCTTCCAGGGGAATTTCGTTCCTCCATCTGTGTGCGAAGCATACTACTGAGAATTACCGTTTCTCCCTTCGGAGCCCCTGGGCCTAATTAGCTGTCATTGATCGCTGAATAAACGTGACCGAGTAATTCGGAATCACCTCAGAGGGGTTAGGCAGCGCAGTTTTAACACCATGCTAGCTACTCGTAGACAGCTAACTAGTAATGAGCTCCGCGCGTAACTGAGGAGCGGATTTTAATTAAGCTAGGTGAATGTACACTTAAAGAAGGTGAGAAATCTTTCTTCCAATAATTCATGCAATATACCGTCAAATGGTATGGGTTTGATGAATAACATGCGTTCATCTCCCTGAAGATAAAGACTGAATCCTGTCAATACCAGACCGAGACTAATTGAATGACCACGGTTCGCATTTTAGATTGTTCCTCGTTCCCGGGACATTCCCAGCAACACTAATAAGGACCTCAGCTTCAACATACATTCTTCTAGCCATGACCGATAGCACCAACGGGGTTGCGTTCGCACACTAACCTGTTACACGGGTGGTTTAGATTTTCTAGTGAGATTTCCTTCACACAACGACTAAAACCAGTGCTTGGCTAAATGCCTAAACGAGAGTTCAAAAAGTGATCATTTTGAAAACCGGAATACCAAACACGGACAGCACTTTCCGATGTCCGCATCACAGTTAGAAGGAAGTCATGAAAAGACATTCTCCAGAAGCACCACATGGCATTGGGATCATCATCAGCACGCAATTGAAGCGCACAGGATGAATCCCAGTAAACAGCCATTTGTGTGCAGTTTGGTTGGACGGTTCTGCACATGTCAGTAGCATTCGATTGAAGCGTCGTTTGTTGTCCGCGTATGTGTATGCACCCAAAAATCGCAGCTCCTATGAGGCCAAAGACGAGTTCTACCGGGAGTTATCTCGGTCACTCTGCAATGTGACCGTTGCCGGTGATTTTGACGCCTAACTTGGGTACTTAACGGAGATTGAACGACATATCTGGGGTCCATTTTCGGTCCCAGTCGATTGGATCGACAACGGAGATCGTCTCATCCAAGTCTGTTCTGATTACAGACTGTACCCGGCGAACACCAATTTTCGTCATACAAAGCTACATCGGCTCACCCGGTAACTCCTACGCCTTCGCCTTCGTGGCGTTGAACTCAGATTAATTACACTTATCGATCACCAGCACCGTGAATCAACTGAGGATTGTCGGTCATTCTGGTTCGCATAAGCCACTTGTCTGGCACAGCTGATTCTAGACGATAATTGCCGACTGCAATTTCGATCGGGACCCTCAATGTGATTGTCGGCTCAACAAAATGCCCAAGTCCCGAGCGACCAAAAAAGCCCTCTCCTCAGTGGTAACTACCACGTAGGACTATTTGCCACAAAAACCCCAGAGATGATGGATATCCCCGACTTCGGTTGCACCGTTAGACGCTCGCGGATCCGTCCCCCGGATGCAACATACAATGAGACGCGAAGATCTCTGAGACATCAGTTGACCAGGAATTTGAGAAGTGACCGGGAGCAGTGGTGGGAAGGAAAGTGTAGGGAGATGAAAAACGCGGTAGCTGTTGAAACACTGGTCCACGGAAGCCGAGAGTAGGCGAAGTGATTAAGGAATCCGACGCCACAGTGATCCACTCTCAGAAGCATCGACTGGCGCATTGGGCAGGTCATTTTAGGGAGCAGTTTGGTCGGCCGACAGCCACAGTGGGTCTTCCAGCTATGTTTGCAAGCGAATCAGTGCATTTTGTCATCAGGCCTCCATTGGAGGTGAAGTTGATGAGGGAAATAGTTCGCCCTAAAAAGTAGCTAGACCAGAAGGGCTGTCGCCATCCTTCTTCAAGGATGGTGATAAAATTCTAACATCGTAGTTAACAAAACTCGCGGGACCAATTTTGGAAAGGGAATAGAGTCCTAAGGACTGATGTGGATCGAGGATTGTGCAGATTTACAGAAAAGGTGATAGGTTCTAGCGTGAAAATCAGAGAGGATTTAGTTTAGTAAGTATTGCACCCAAACTGCTTTTGGACATCCTCCAGTACTCGCGAAATGTATGTGCGTGAGAATCAAGCCGGTTCCCGTCTCGGTCGGAGTAGTCGTGACGAAATGTTCACCTTCAGATAAATCTTTAAAAAGCATGCACCTTTCGTAGATCCATGAAGTTTGTCTTTCCTGATTTGAAGGCGACGTTCGCATCAGTCGATCGTGCGGTTTCCTGGCGCTGCCTCTTATTGAAGGATGTCAAAGAAATTCACTACACTCATCCAATGCGAACAGCTTATGGCGATGTTTTATCTGAGTTTACCGCGAGAATTAGTGCTCATCAGGTTTTCTTTCCGTTCAACTTTATCAATGAGATGATTATGAGGATAGACCTATCTTTATGTGAGAATAGTGGCATTGATATTTGCTCAGACAAACCTGTGCGACTCGAAATACGGAGACGATGTTTCGGATTTTTCTCGATTGCGTGAGCGACAGTGTCGGTATGTTTGGTATTCGTTTTGCATCTCCGAACTGTAAAATGTTGTTGTGGGACTGGGTTGGCTCAAAGCCGATCCTTGTTCTGGGAGGGAAACAACTGGATGTGGATAGATTTAGTTACTTTGATAGTTGTATCTCACCTAGCAGTCGTATATCAGATGAAACGTCTCTGTGCATACTGAAGGCCCGACTGGTTTTGTTAATTTGAGGCATCTGTAGCGTCGGCGTGACATCCGGTCATCGATAAAAGATCAAGTATACATGGCAGCAGTGAGGTAAGTGTCGCTCTACAACTCCGAAAGGTGACCCTTGAGGGCAGAAGATATGCGAAAATGTTCGATGTTTGAACACCGCAGTATTGGTGAAATGTGCTGGGAGACTTTGTGAGTAAATCAGAGGATAGGCGTAATGTCCTGGGTCCTAGGGTCCTGAGTCACAATAGGTTGATGTGATTGGGAAATATTCTGCGGATGCTCACATGACGACTGCCCCGTTGTACTTTATTCTACGAGGTAGGTAATGGTTGGACGGTGGTTCGGGGTGGGATGATATGAGTAAAAGTATGAAAGCTTTAACCGGTAGACTGGACCGCGTAGTCTACCGGGTTGGATTCCACGAGATCCCGGAAGGAATGGTGGGAGACAATAAGTGATACGGCTTAGTGTTGCAATCAGTGATGTTCTTGCATTCGAAACCTTTTTTCCCCTTTACAGTTCTTCAACTCGCTAATCCGCAGTCGATCATCCATAATTCTCCGTACCTTCTGTTTGAGCAGATGATGTTTTTAGGTAGCTTCCGAAGCCCGAGCACGCTGGTGCAAGCTAGATGATTGTTCAATTGAACTGAACTGGGCCGTCTCATTTTTTGTCCTCAACCATTGCTTAGGGGTATTTCGCCGGTCCCAACCCGGCGTTCTGACTAGCCTGACTCCTGAGGGGTTTTTTATATTCTTTCACATACCGTTGACTGACACCTGGACCCGTCTTCTAACCACTGATTTTCTCAAGCAAGACCGCATAATGAAGCAGTTTTCTGTGGGCGCGCGCAAAACATGTCCCAACCACTTTAATCTGTTTTGCCTCAGTGCCTATCGCAAACATCGAACCAGCACTTTACATCTAGGCTCGAGGTTGCTGACAAAACTCTCCTACCACGTTTCGGCTAGTATTTCGAAGATGACGGTATCCAAACCCTTTTAGATGGTATCATCTTAGCAAATGCTCCAGGCTTATTTATTTTTAGAACACTGTGCTCTTAAGGGAAGCGAATAAAGCCACCCAGCCAGCTAAATCAACTTGCACAAATTCTTCAAAGGCCACTGACTGAGTATAATGAAAGTTGATCACACAAAATGAAGTGAACAAAATCCGGCTTGCCGCTCGCAGATAGGCACTTTTGAAAAAAAAACGCACCGTATATATAAGCTGCAGTATTATGATGGCGAATGACTCACACCATAGATCCAAACGGTCATCATATAACAATCCACAACAAGCTGATCCTTATCCCAGGCGAGGCACAATAGGGATCACTGTTGTCTCAGGTGGGTGTAATTTCGGAAACCTCATTGGTGGGCTACAATCCCAGGGACTGAATTGTTTGATAGTGCAATAAGTAGATAGCGGACCGCTTTATTTGCAAAACACTTTGTACAAGAGACTGGAAATCGAATTCGCCTATGATTCACAACTTTTGTTTCTTTGCAGGCACCTCGTTCGATTCGTTAACCTCTCGTATCGAGACCACATTAGGCATCGATAAGAGACGCAGAATAGTAGATGCACCGTGTGCAGTCCGGCTTCTCCATAGCCCATGAGTTACTACTGCGCATGGGCCTCTGGTAAAAGCGTGATGTACAATTTGTTCTGGGTGCACTCCAAGACAAGCAAGTATCGATGCCAATGCCAAGGGGCGCCGGACCTCCCAACCGCTGGTGGCTCCTGAACTGAAAACCAAGGCTTTTTTGAATGATGAACGGGTAACTGTTAGCAAATTTGTAATGAAATGAGCGAAGTTTGAGCATGCAGATGTGCCCGCCTGACCGTGTCTTAAAATAGGGCTGAGTTGCAGTTCCAAGTGTAGGCCGTGTGAAAGCAGCGTCGAGCACTGCTTACTTGTTAGTCTCAAATCACTAGTTTTTGTATAATCTATGGTTATCATATCTATTGGTAGCGTTTGTTCAGTAGCGTAAGACAAGGCATCTGGAGTAAGAGGAGTTAGACTGACAACATCGTAGGCATTTAACATCTCACCGAAGTCTCGGAAAAAAAGACCCGCCAAGGACGGATTTTCGCAATACAAGGTGATGCGCCGGAAAACCATCGGTGTGAAAACCACCGCAGGTGGCTGAATAGTGGCCCGGAATGCATGACTTTCGTCAAAACATTTATTCAGCTCGTCCATTGTTTTTGGTTGCAGCTGAGAAACCAGTGACGAACGCATATTTTGTCGTTCTTCTTTTGTCTTTTTTCTCATTACAGCATCATCTGACTTTAGAGTGAAGTTGAAATCGTCAATGTTGACTGAATGGTTGACAGCGACACACTGATAACCCGAATCAAGGATCCGGGCGAGCAACTGACTATTAAAGGAGGAGACTGGCACACCCAAGTCATACACGCGATTCTCCATAAGACCAGTCGTGCGACTGTGTAATCGTATTCTGAAAAACAAATTCGAAAACAGACATGGATAAGTCATATCACTGTTTGGAATCTTGCAAGCACTTGGTCTAGTATGAAAAGAAAGGATAGAAGTCACGGATGGCGAGATGGATGAGTTTTTTAATATTGTCAACTGCGTATGTAGAACATGTTTGTTGGTCTCAGGATGAGACAAGGAGCTACAATGAAAAACAAAGTTTTAATTCCTTGAAAATTACCACTGAGCACATTGAGAGTCGCTGGGGATTACGCTAACCTCGGCGCCTGTATCCACCAGGAATAGCCTGTTGGTCGTCAAGTCTTTGACGTTAAGGAGGCGATAATTAATAGCTAGCCCGGAGTCGTGTACCGCTACCACGAACCGGGAACCTAGTTTCCCTGTTTTTTGCCCGGAACTGTGCAACCGGGGACACACCGTTTTGCTAAGGTTCCAAAGTAGTTATGGTACTTACATTAACCTTCCGCGGACGGCAGTAAGGGTCGACTGGGAGAGAAGCTACTGCGCCTGCCGCGACA
This sequence comes from Fasciolopsis buskii, assembly GCA_008360955.1. Lineage (NCBI taxonomy): Eukaryota > Metazoa > Platyhelminthes > Trematoda > Plagiorchiida > Fasciolidae > Fasciolopsis > Fasciolopsis buskii. The sequence continues at coordinate 15,085 of LUCM01010651.1, forward strand.
CGGGCTGAACCGATCTCGTCGCCGGTCTCTATCGACTGTGAGCCGCTGCAGAGTTGCGTTGATCCTCATCAGAGTAGTTGTTAATTCGTCCTGCGAAGATGAAGATGCGTCTCTGGTGGATGAAATGGTATTAGATGTTGAGACACCCGGGCTATAGCAAGACATTGTCATCAGCAATTTTAGCTGTCTCCTCTAGTGAATACTTACGGGCAGTAGTAAGCAGGGGAGGTAGATGTGGTGGGAGCCGTTGAAGCCATAGCTCTCTTAGCTTCGGGTCGTCGCCGAACGTTGCACCTCTGAGGCATCACATTTCCCGCAAGTTTTTAGGGCTTCTTATTTCCGAGGTCGATTCCTTGAAGCAACTGTCGGATGCGTTGATCTTCAACAGGGACAGTCCGAGATATAACCGCCTCCTTCGACGCGTCGTAACTGCGCGAAGATACAATGAAGTCCCTAACCTGAAGGGTCACATCTGGCGAGAGACCCATCTAAAACGACTGACGTCGCTAGTTACCCTGTAATTCTCGAATTCCACCCTGACTAAAGTAATCCAGAATTTAGGTTCGGACGGCATGTAAGAGTATGTGAAGAGTTAGCACCCNATTTATATATGACTAATCCAATCCTTCCTATAGTGAAAATATTTTGTCAAGATATATATATATATATATAGTGATGTAATGGCATGAGTACGAATCAATGAAAACGAGCTTGTTCGCCAACTTGTGTTTTTTCGAAAAACAAAGTGACAATAGCCTCAAGAAAATGTCTGGGGAAGCCGAGTGTTAAACCTCAGAGCAGGAACACATTGCGAGTAAACGGTTTTTCGCACATACAATGTTGGCTTCAACCTGTTGGTCGACAAAGTTTAACAGTCCCGGGTTACGGTTTCGTGAGATTATTTTAAACGCTCGTCCGGAGTCAATCTGGCGAGTGAACATCATAAGATGTTTCGCGATCGACGACGAAGGATGCCTCGTGCTTGTTTTCTTTTTGGGCGAAGGATGGATCAGGACACTTTGATTAACTCCGTAATGGACCTCTCAACCAAATGACATACTAACCATCTTCATTGCGACTCAAATCATGCGATGCCAGTTGCCATCCACAAAACATTCCGGAAATCCTTGATGTAATCAGTCACGAACACCAAAGCCGCCGGAAGAGATGGAATCACATGAGAAATCTACAAAACATCCTTAACGTCAATGATTGAGAGGCTTCACAAGTTGTTTCGCTGTATATAGGAACCCGAGGTATTTCCAAGCTATTTCGTTATATCCATCCTATGACTCGTTCACAGGAAAGGTGAGAAGTTCTGTGAGAACCATAGAAATACCGGTCTGATTGGAATCACTGCGGAGATTTTCCGTATACTGGTTCTTGGTCGCTTTGCAGCTGCACGAGGTTGCCAGTCTTCACGAGTTAGATGGTCCGGTCTCGAGCGCTCGTGGTCGAGCTGGCGTTGCGATCGCCCTGAGCATGCGAGCGGAGCGCGCACTGTTAGAATGAATCCCAGTCAACAGCTGTTCATGTACAGTTCCGCCGGATGATTTTGTGCATGTCAACGGGAATCAGCTAGAGCGTCGTTGCATATTCGTCATGCTTGTGCACGCGCCCTTGGGCGAATTCTACCGTGTCCACTCGGTTACTCCACAGTGTGCGTTCGACGGAAGTTGTGGTCTGATGGCGATTTTAACACCCAACTTGACCACTTGGTGGAAAGAGAATAGCACATTTGAGGCCCATTTACAGTTCCCGTCGATAGCATCGACTTTGGTGATCGCGTCATCTGAGTTTGTTCCGACCACAGATTATTTCTGACGGACACCACTTTTGCTATAAAAAGCGACATCAGCTAACGTGGCACCCTCCGGTGCCTTTACTTTGCTATCGGTCACCGGCAGCGTGGATCAACCGAGGATAGCTTCAGATCACGGGTTGGTCTGAGCTCGTTTTTGTTTTTGCTCAGTCTATGGTCAAACCAACAAGAAAACAGCTGGCTTTGCACAACTGGTCCTAAACGATAACCACTTACTTCAAATCCGATCGAAGCTCTGAACGTGATTATTCCCACAGGAAAATGTCCAGGATCCCAGCGAACACTGGGAGGCAATCAAAGCCCCGCTCTCAGCGACAACTGCCACGCAGGACTCCATACCGTGTAAACCCTAGAAACGATAGACAGCCTCGACATCGGTTGCTCTGTAGGATGCTTGCAGATCCGTCCCTTCGGACACTGCACATAATGAGACGCGTAAATCCCTGATATGTGGACGGACAAGCCTGGTAAATGATGCCATATGGTGGTTAATACGGAAGTGTAAGGAACTGGCAATGGTCGCAAGCTCTACCGACTGACGAAAAATCTCGGTTCACGGAAGCCAAGTGCAAAAGAGATGTTCAAGGAATCGGATGACGTACTGAATCACTCTCGACAGCGTGGACTGGGGCTTGGGTAGATCGCAAAAGAGCAGTTGGCCCACCGATACAGTGGAATAATGTAAGTAGATACCGATCTTAAATCAGAAAAGTATATCGGGGTGACAGGTTTTCTGGAAAAGCAGAGATCCAGTAAACCAGATGGGTTGGTTCCGTCGTTCTTCAAGTACAGTGGGGAAGTGTTAATATCAGAGTAGGTAGAACTCCTAGGACCTAAATGGAAAAAAGGACAGATTTCAAAGGACCAGTGCGAATCGGTGATCGTCCAGATTATCAAGAAACGTGGTAAATTTTTATGTGAAAATCATAGGAATTTAATTGGTAAGCATTCCGCCGAAACTGCCGGCAGGCACTATTAGCTGCCGCTTACCTAGAAGTTACGAAAAGCATATAGGTGAGAATCAAAGGGATTTCCGACCCGCTCGGTGTCATACTGACGAGGTCTTCACTTTGTGGCAAATCTTAGAACACGGTCAAATCTCCCACTGACCCACAGTCACCTGATCTTAAATCAGGGTTCCACTCGGTCGGCCGTGCAATTCTGTAGTGCAGCCATTCCCTGCAGGTTGTATCAACGAAACTGATTTCACTTTTACAATCTACGTACGCTAGCGATCGCAGTCGAATCCGTGCTGAAGGCGACGGACCACCCGAGGACATCAGGACAACTGGTTTCGTAAGGTTTGTCTCGTTTCACTATTTGCTTCCAATTTTGTAACAGACGCGGTTGGTTATACACTCAACTATTACCACGATTAAACCCATAGACCACTGCTTCTCAACCAGAGCTATAGGTTATGATAGAAAAAGTTCATATCCGGAGTAAGCCTGAACAAGCAGGAACAAAAGCCGCACACCGAACAGTCAGACTGTACAAACCCACATTTTCAGTCATTCTGATTCGACAGAAAATGACAACACGGTCACCATACACTTCAGTGTCTCCAGCCAGCTACTTCACAGGTCTTCCGGACCCCAAGCACGAAGAAGTGAGACATCTAATTTGCTTGAGTTCGCTGTACATTTTCCCACTCCACGTTGCCACGTGATCTGCTGACATCTACATAGATTCTTACGCTTCGTGAAAGGGACAAAATATAGAGCAAAACACGGTAGACGAGTGTTCGTCATACGAAACACGTGAGCCAACCAGCGTAGTCTACTAAGTTTCATACGCTGAAACGAGCTGTTCTCAGAAGTGGCACCCAATACCAGATTCCTAACCCCA
>LUCM01010651.1:35954-182691 GCA_008360955.1 Fasciolopsis buskii
CAGACTGCTCCCTCTCTCCGGCTCTTCTCCATTCTCGCCAGTGACCACAGATGCAAAGCAAACTGTCGCCGAAAACTGCACTCCATCCGGTGCGCTGATTGCTCATCCCTGTTAGAGAGCTGCTCTCCGGATCTGAGGCTCCAATACGCGGTCGCGTAACCCCAAGACAAACAAACCCAGGCCAACGACCGCCCCGGGTGCCTCATCTCAGATGAACCATTACGATTGGCCAAACAGTTACTAACACTACTGAAATGCCGCGCATTCTCCAAACCTCAAGACCCTTACTGCCGCGGAACACTAAAGTCTCCGATACAAAACGAGAACAACACAGGTCGTTCAGGGCAAGTATATTTAAGAACTGACTGTAATTTTTGTGCGTACCCGTTTACTTCCCGTCACAAACCACAGTCCGCTAACGGCCGCGGTAGTTCAATGACCATTTTTGTAAGTCACGTTATCTCTCCGTCCACAATTCTTCGTATAATTTCGTCCCTTAAATAGTTTCATGCAGCCATGAACGTTTCCCGCTGTTTCACATTCAGCATTAGTTTGACTCTCGAATGTTGTTATTTAGGATTCTCTACCCACCAAATTTGATATCTGCTGTTTTTCAATCATCTCCGCCTTGATACCACATCCATATTGATTGTCATCTTCGCCATAATACCCTCTTTATTCATGAGGAATCCGCCCAGATAGGGACCCCCACGTTGCTTTCCAGTCCAATTTTGCGCTTGCGATACGCACGTTTGATGCGTTTAAACATGGATTGACTCGCAATGCGCAACTTTTAGTCAGCCCCAGAAAAATTTGGCGGAGGACTATCCGGCTTTCATATGAAAACTGGAAAACTTGTTTAATTTATGGCGTTTTCGGCTATGTTCATCAAAGTACAAACGCACTGCAGGTTCACTCCTCAATTTGTGTTTTCCCTGTGTCTACTTTACGCAAATTTGATCATGCCTTACGGATGCTTCTCGGATGTCCAGAAATATACACATTATTCACATCAACGCATGCCGTGAAAGGGGTAAAAGGATGAAAAACTTCCTAGAGCTGGGGAGAGGAGTGCCTTATTAATTGCGGTTTTCTAACATTGCCTTTCTCAAATGGACCCTATTCCGCAGAATTTGTCACACTAGCATTATTTTTACAGACAGGAGAAACGTAGAGATATGATGCGGACGGGGCTGCCCTACAAATGAGAGGGCGCGGTACACGAGGACTCAATTAAATCCGGGCATCACAGATATTCGGATGTCCTCAGTCTACGTTAAGCCTCCAAATAAGCGAATATCCGTGGCATGCAACAGCAGAGGGCTGAGCGCCGTAGAGGCCGAGGATCGGCAGTTGAGAAAGACAGTAGAAAGACTACTTGCGAAAGTGTGTCGCACTCATCGAATATTTTAATCATGCAGCGATTGAATGGAATAAGGGAAGCTGCTCACAATACGTTGGGGGTATGTTCATACGGTGGATAGAGTTTAGGGCTTTATTTTAGCATTTAATTTAGTTCAGATCCTCACCCTTAGAAATGGTTACCAATAATCATGAAAATGACTTCCGGGAGCTAAGATTTCTCACACCGTCAGGCAAGAGTGATCATATGATTTCCATCCATCCCGATATCGAATCCATATTAATCTTCATCTACACCATGTACCTTTCTTGATTTCAGAGGATCCCGGCCAAGCGGTAGCGACAGCCATTGCATTCCAGCCATAACTTGCGCCCGCAATAAGCACCTATGATGCATTCAAACAAAGTATTACTCGCAGAGCAGGACTGGTAGTCAGTCACAGAAACACCTTTGCGAATCAGTATCTAGCTTTGATTTAAAACTCGAAACCTAGTGCTTAGCAAATCCCATTGCCCGTTGTGACCTTCTGAGCTTAAACAGACTGCACTGCATGTCTGGTTTATGGTTTTCGTATCTGCGCTGTGGCTTCTTCGCACAATTTCGACCTTGCCTTGCGCAAGCCACTTGCAAATCGAGAAATATATATTATTATCATTATTGTCATGTAAGGGTAACTTTTGCCCCCTACCTAAGCAGGGCAATACCCCTGAAAAACTGCTTACGAATTTAGGGAGGTTCGATGTAGAAAAGTGAAGGTCACTGAAAATGTACTGGATTTGGTTAACGAAGACGAGAATGTGGAGGAGGAAATGATCTTGCAAAAGATGGAGGAAACCTCCATCAGCTCCAGGACGGATTTCTCCCGCTGGGGGAGAAAAGGCAAAAGTTAAGACCAGATTTCTGGGTCCCGGTATTAAGTAGATCAATAAGGATGAGAAGCAGTAGATGGAGGAAGCAAAAGAAAGCCGCAGGTGGTGTAGAAATCAAATGTTCAGATTTTGAGGAACAGTGAGAAGCAATTTTATTTTAACTTAGGTATAAATGCTTGGAAAAGAACTACAGGAGGTATTACCAAGATGTATATTCAAAGTGCGAAATTAGAAACGGCTTGGTGACGCTAAATTCCGGGGGGCGAGTTTTAGGTATACCAGCACAGAAGTGAAGCCAAATTCCTAAGTAAAATCTTCGCACGCATGCACCGTTCGGAAGTGGTCACGAAGGAGCGACTTACCAACCATATGTTGGGACCAGGATCAATCAAGTGGAAGTGACAGCTGAGGACGCATCGCGTACCGAAGGAACCAACCCAGAACAAATGTGAAGGACCAGAGGAGATTCATCTGGCTATCTTAAAACCGTTAGCCGCTGAACTTAGTATTTTCAGGAATCCATAATCGCTTGTAAATCACTTGTGATGGCTCTTTACAAGGGAAGTCCGCGTGAGTGGTTAGAGACCCTGAGCCTTACGCGCATCCTTTGAAGCTGTCCTAATAGGCTGCTCAGGGAACACCCGGTTAAGCACCTGTGTGGAGCGCATCATTTGCTAACCAGAGGAAGTTCGTTTCTCTCCAACTCCCTTAGGTTCTATGATAAGCCCACAGCGAGGCTCGATGGGGGAAAGCAGTAGAGACAGGCTACCTAGATTTCAGGAAGTCACTGGATTCGGCAAACTATAGACTGCTGATGCAAAGGGTCGGAGTCGGAGGCTAGCTATTGATTTGGGCCTTGGATTACCCGACGAATATATCCATCTACCTCAGAGTGGCTAGCAAAAGTTATGAGCAACTTGAAGCGTCTAGTGATTTACCATGAGGGCCAGTTTATGGACTGCTGGCGTTCTTCCTCCATATAATCGACCATGCAGCAGAGTTAGAACAATAATTTTTTATCTTTGCAGTTGACCTAAAGTTCAGGGCAACGAATAATCATGAGGGATTAACAAGAGACTTATGAAAAGTGCTTCAGTTATTTGGTGAGTGGGATATACCGCTAAACGAAAGTTTAATGAGGTCACCGACCAGTGTCTCCGTTTGCGAAAACGTGCAGTTCTCAAATGGTGGGGCCCAGCGGATTAGCGATTGGAGTTAGTTGTGACCGCCGACTAACGACAGGCCCAGCAGTGGAGAGTTCCTGGCCGAAAGGCAAATCGGTAGCTCTTCAAGTCATAATCTTCGGTATCCTGTAAGAGACCGAGGTATTCATCCTTCGACAAAAACTTAAGCTTCTAAAGAACGGAAGAGTACAGGTTCAGAGGCGACATGGTCGAAAAGTTCAGGATTCGTAAGTAGACCCTGACGAAATATTCGGGCAACTGCCGAGAATAAAATGCCAACTGATGGCGCAAGGCTGTATCAAGCACTTTCTGAATTAAATATGGGTGTACATTTTTTTGGAAACGGATTTGCGGGGGCTTGGAACAAGCTATCTTCCGAAGTACCGATTACTGAAGCATTCGGCGTCTTGGAAATACTGCTAGGTAAAATGCGGTATGAATTAGTCGCGGTATTATGAAACCGGGATGCGGGGTCTTACAACGCAGGTGCGCTGATAAGGTAGTGTCGGTATGGTGTTATAAAGCAATGAGACGCAAACACAACGAATGTTCTGTCGCTTCAAGAGTGAGAAGAAGTATCCATCCACCCCTCCTCATTTTAGCGGGCACGAAAATTCTGCAGCACGCCAAAATGCGATAGGAAAACAAAATTTCCAGTGGTGGATACTAAATCTTGCGCATACCACCGAGGGAAATCTGAATGCTGGTTTGACTGTTTCGGTCACTGCTGTCCCGTGCAGCTGAATTGAGTCGATGTGTAAAACATTTCCAGGTTATTTATCACACCTGCATTGCACTAGTTTGACACGGTAGCCAAATTGTGGAATCGGATCTGGCCAGGGCTCGAGATATACTTGATCGAGTATAGAGGAAAACTACGAAAGAAGTCCGCCGCTTCTCTGATGCTCCGCACCCTCGACTTCTTACCGGTAATCCGATGCACCCCCTGGAAACCAGTAGATTACACGTGATCTACTTCTCATCTTTAATCTTTTCTTAGGTCTGATAGATATGTTTTACTTATTTCAGTCTGTTGACTATCAAAAAGCACTCAAAAATAGGGTCAAAGCACTGTTCTAGAACGAAAGTGTCAAAAACCGTATCATGCCTTTATTGGTGTCTCGTTGGAAAAGTCTACCCTAGGAGGTTATGGGGGCACAGAAAAATCTTTCAAATCAATGCCAGATGACCTTTGAGATTTTCCCCATTTTAAACCATCACTGCTGCCCTCCTAAAAGACAAAAGGAAAAAATGGGAAAAGGGAGCCACAAGAATAAACGAAACCAAAAAACAGCAGAAAAATACATTGGTGTTTTTGAAATGAGATGTCCACTCTTTTTTTTCCTACTCATTTCTAAAGGTTTGGTACTACGGTCAATCTCTGTGTATAACTGAGGGCTAATGTAATAACGTTCTCTCGCCACTCGTGTGAGATGACTACTCTGCCTTTTCCTTGCAGCAAAGACCGGGCCTTTGGAACTGCATGTGCAAGAGACCTGAAAATAGAAGACCCCTTTGGTCCATTCAGCACATCAAAATATAAAGGGACCATCAGATCCAAGGAGCTCTCGGTGCAAGAACGTGGACGATTAGGCATCTCGCCTAATAGTCTTGCAATCTAACTGGAACTAACTGGAACTGGATCTGGCCTGGCCTTCAACATGACCTTGTCTCGTTGTCATTTCAAAATCACATGAATTTATCGCCGGGGTTCTCGGAGGATCGTTGGGAAATGCCGAGGGCACAAATATTAGTATTTCCTGGTTTCCTACGTAATAGGCATGATTATTTTGAAATATGAATTCGCAGTGAACTTTTAGGGATCCTTAAGAGCCCTGTTTGCGAGGATTTTCAACAATTTAAATACCTAGGAAGCATGTGGCCCATCTTTGATACTCAATTAGTGCTTTAATTCCCCACGTTATATCAGTGTCTTATTTATTATCATTTTGCTTACGACTTCGTAAAGTATTTGGGAACTTTACGTACCTAATGCAAACACTGACAATGATTTCACCCTCACGCATTGTGCAGAACCCATTGAAATGAAAAATAAGCACGAAAACGGCTTTTTTGCGAGTGTCAGTTTCTTGCAGAGAAACCGAATAGGTTTATCTTATGTTCTATCTTCGGGTTCCTATGTGCCTGACCAGAAGAAACACGTTGACCGAACAAAAAACTGCGTTTAACATAAAAAGTAGGTTCTCATGAAAAATATTCGACGGAATCGTGCCTGGGGTCATCAACAGAAGAAGATAGATACAACTGGTATGGAGGAATCCGAAATCATTTTACCTCGTTCAAACTTACAAAGTTGAAGCATTGGAGGGACGTTTGCCTGTGGAGTCACTTGAGCATCTCTATGTGTACCTCAGAAGAAAAGCAATGCCAGATCCGGGAGTCCTTAGGCTGGTAGAAGATGGATCCTCAGCTGAATCGGATTCCGCAAATAGTGCACTTCTGGCAAGAGCCTGCGTCTCAACGTAAGTATTTGAACTTTTGCCTGCACCGCCGCCCACGACGATTCGTACGTCAACATTGGTTGAACGTCCATTCGTGGAGGAGGAGTTTGCAATTGCTTTCCATTCTCTTCTACCACACGAATCACTCGGCCCGGACAGAATTCATTCAAAGATATTGAAAAACTGTCCCAACACGTCCCACCAGTGCTAACGAGACTGTCATTGGATCAGGGCAGGCTACCTGTGGGAGTGGAAAAAGGCCATGGTAGCACCGGTGTTTAAGGGTGATAGTAAGTAGTAGGCAATCAATTACCGCTCCGTGAGCCTTAGTTGCTTAGTGGGAAGACCCACGGAACACCTGCAGAATCATCAGCTACTTATCCCTCAAAAACTTAGCTTTAGGAGTGGAATTTTCTGTCCGTCTAGTCGTCTTCGGTCTCAAGAGCGTTGTTTCTAAGCTATTGCAGAGGGCTGTCTGACGGATGTTATCTACATAGAATTCCGTAAAGCGCTCAACAAAGCTTCATACCACAGGCTGATAGTGAAGCTGAAGTCTGTCGGAGTTCCAGCAAGACTATGCCGTTAGATTAAAAAGTTTCTGCGGGGTTTCTGACTCGTATTCCACCCGGCACGAGGTGAACACTAGTTTCTTAGGAAAAATGTTGTTTTTGATGTTCGTAAACGAATTGCAACAGGTCACGAATTCTCAGTGTATGATCTAGGCAGATGACTTGAAACCTTGGCGCGTAATCAGGAAACTGGAGGATCCGAAACAATTGCAGTAGGATCTGGATGCTCTTGAACGCTAATCTGAGGGGTGGGAGTTTTTATTGGACAATAAAAATACGCGCATATGCAAGTAGGCCCTCAAAGAACACGCGCCACATACAGCTACTCCTTTCGGGGTCTTTTGCTACGGAAACTGATGATGAATGCTACCTGGGGGTAACGGTCACTACTTTGTTGAAGACTCGTGCTCACATCAACAAAATCTGTGCCTTCAAATGGGGTATGGTGGAAGCCACACTTCAGCCGGTTTTACAACTCTCTAGCTGCTGTACGCTACGCGTGTACGCCCAAGATTGAAGTTTCGAAGAGTTGACGCATTTCCGTGTGAAACCGAAGAGTTCAAGAAGCTGAAAACGGTCCAGAGGGCCGCCACCTCTCGTTGTGAGGCTGCGGCGGTTTAGACATAAAGATAGTTTGCAACTGGTCGGGTAGTTTCTTAAGCCTTACAGCCGTGCTCAGGGGAGCGCCACTTGCGTTTCACGCCTCATCTGAGGTGAATTGGGACTGGAATTGTGGACTGAATCTCCACTATGCTACTGCAACCAAACCAGAGGACACTCGTTTACGTTAAAAAAACTGGGGTCTACTGGATTGCCACTGCTTCATCACCCTTTCGGGAGGTCGGCTACACTTTGAAACTTGTTACTAAGGGCTTTGATGTCTTGCTATCACCCAGATGTTTGTCAGCAATCTGCTTTGAAACAGTCTACTGCTGCTTTGTCTATGCATAATTTTTTGTTTCATGTGAAAATGCCTTTTCTATGTCAATTTTAACGAGTATTGGTTTTTGAAGAACACGGAACAAGATATTTTTATGGCTTAGAATTATCATCAGTAAGGTTCTCCGGAAAGAATTCCTTAAAGCTCTTTAAAGTTCAGTCTTTTTTGTCTCCGCAGTTTTTCTGCTCACCTGTCGAGAGTATTCTCCCCTTGTTTCTCTAGCGCGTTGTGAAGGGAATAGAGTAAGACAATTGTGAGCGTTGGGCACACGCGATGTGCTCCAAAATACCATTCCATTGCAAACAAAACTTGGATACAGTGGGTTTGCAACCATTAAAAAACTGCAGCTCCGCAGCTCACGAGGTAGAGGTGTTAAGACAAGATTCAATGACAGTAGCTAATTCTAAATATTAAATTAAGTTCATCAGTGAGATTAGGGAATATGCCAAGCAAACGAATCCTGAGGTCGCGCGGAAAAATGATATCAAGTAAGGGGACACTGCAGGAAAGGGGCTAGCGAGCTATGTATTGGTTAAAGCTAGCACGAATGAACTGGTTGCCTTCAAGTCGCTATCAGAAATACCAATCAAAGCCAAACCAATTAAAAGCAAGGGAGTTTGATGAGGTTGGCCGACCTGAAGGAAAGTTGTGCCGAATGTAGAGAGCAGAGTTTGCGGGCTTTATTATTACAGCAGCAGGAGGCCCCGATCTTTTGTGAGCAAAAATATTCTGCTCCTTAATCGGGAAGCTCCAGCTATGAATGAAACTAAGGCCCGTAGGGATATGAATGGCAAAAAGGTGAGGGGTTTACTAAGGGTAGCTGGTATGAACCAGCCAGTGGCTATTAAACGGGTTTGCAGAATGTGATCTTGGAAACAACCGAGGACGGAATTCCAGCAAGGCCTAACTAAGCCCATACTTTTCACTTTCTAAGTGTATCTCTACGAGGCCAGCTGTTGAGTATCACTTGTGCGATATTTAACATCACGAATGGAAGGTATTCTATAGTTTTTGATATTACAAGGATCGGATTGGGACTTTGTGGGATAAGAAATCAGACGAGTAGGCCGGAATCTATGCGCGTGAAACCAGCGGGGTTTTCGAGTCCCACGACCTCCGAGGATGATATGCCTTTAATTTGGTCACCGACTGCGGTAAATCACCCGGTGGTGGTATACACTGGAGAGTGAAAATGGGTGTACTGAAATGAGGGGGAAAAATTACTAACCAAGAGGGAATCTAGTCCACAGAAGGACGATTCAGTGAAACCAACATATGGGGCAAAAGGTGGTGTGACCAGTATGTCAGTAAAGCGTTCTCAGTACATCGGATTTGCTGGAAGAAACGGTTATAGCGTCTGTTGTTTACAGCAGAAATCCAGAGGAAATCATCTTAAAGAAGGTACCAACTCATCGAGTGTTTTCCCGGGAGTGAAAAACAAATTAAGAGGATGCACAAACGTTCTTCCATGGAAATCGGTAGTCCTGCACACCAACGCAAGGATTGCTAGAAATTATTGGCAGAGGATGATCCCTAAATCTGAGGAGTTTGTTATGGGAGTTATGTTAATCCATAGACGACAATATTCCACAGGCAATAAATCAATAATACCTAGTTCATCTAAAGGATAGAAGTGTTAATGTTGGAGGGTCGGGGTGGCTTTATTCATTAAAGTAGGGAGTCTATTATTAGAATATGTACGCTTAACATTCAACTGTGTTGTAATCGTTACGGCACAATTAAGCAAATAACCACATAATATGTTTACAGAAGCCCGGGTGCTATGCTAGATGATCAATGAATGTGCAGCGTATTGGAAGAATTAGCAGACAAATGCCAACGCAATCCTGATAGTTGGGAACTTTAAATTACCAGGCATTGACTGGGACGTCTGCAGATCTTTAAAGGAGAAAGGCGGAAAAGGAGTTCATAGACTGATTATATCAGAGGGCTCTAGTGTAACACGTTGTCAGAAATACTAAATTGAGAATAGGCCACAGCCCAGTGCCGTTGGACTTGGTGACCACTAAACAGGAAAATAACGTTGAAGGCTTTATTTTATTTACCGCATTTGGGTAGGGATGACCTTGTGATAATCAGGTTTATGCTCTGCTTGCAACCATCAAAGTTTTGGGGTTTTTGTAGAAACGTTGGCAAGGTGAATGTGATGGAATGCATTTCAGCGGCCCAGGGATTCAACTGGGAAATTGATAACTCCGAAGCCTCAATGAAGACCATGTGGCATAAAATAAGACGAGACTTGTTTCGAATGCAGTACGGATTTTGCCCGACAGAAAGAGACCAGAAACGGAGGTAATCTGGACTGGTGGACGCCAGCACTACGCCATCCAATGAAGAAAGAGGATGAAAACTGGAGATTTTGTGAAGCAGTTAGAAGTAAGAGAGCCTAAGAGCATTATAAAAAGTAGGAAAACGCTAAGAGGGCTTTTGAACTACGGCTGACAAGGGGAGCTAAACAGAACCGAAAGAGGTACTAACGATACGTCTAATCCAAGGGTTTATTCAAACGGGTGTGAACCCTTGAGCTAGGAGGCGATAGGAGGTCTTGTGAGGACGAGTAGAGTAAAGCAGATGCTCTCCGTCTATACTTCAAGAGTGTTCATAAGAGAGATTTGGGGATAAAGGTGAAGACTGTTTATGTGGCGAGGAGATCCATAGTCTCTGAAATCCTAATAACCACAGAGGATACACTAATGACCTTAGAAGGATTAAATGCAAATACGTCAGCGGAACCACACATCCGGCCATCGTCACACCCATGGGGCGGATGGTGTGTATGTGTGCAAGCCGTATGGGTGCCACAATAGATAAGGAGGCACTTCCTTTGGATTGGAACGTGTCAGTGTTTGTGTCCATACACAAGAGTAGATCAAGGGCAGAATGTATTCTACGCAAAAATCTGGAGAAGATGATAAGAGAACACGTGCAAGGACCTCAGGGGCGACCTACTTAATATATCGCGTACAGCACGAGTTCCTCAAAAGAAAGTCCTATCTTTCAAAACCGCTAAGTTTCTTGGATGAAGTCGCCGCCAAGCTGGCTGAAGGGACAAGCCGTGGAAGTCCGCTATGTGGACTTTAGCAAGGCTTTTGATTCGGTAAATTACAGACTGCTGCTTTCGAAGATGCAGATGTTCGGGATAGGTGGATTGCTTTATGATTGGGCAGCCGGTATTTTACACAATGGGTCCTTCTACGTTAGAGTGAGCAAAGGAAACTCTGATCCACTGCGAATCACCAGGGGGGTACTATAGGGGTCGGTACTAAAGCCTTTTCTTTTCCTTTTTCTTATGTCTTGTCCAGTGAGTCATCGTGCCATGCTTCTTTTTTGTAGATGATGTAAAAATTATGGGTGCAGGAAATAGAGCGGAAATAGCCACCGACCTATCGAGAATATTAGCACAAGCGCATAATCTGAATATGTCCATCATTGCAAACAAAAGTCAGTTACTAACTAAAACTTCAGAAAGAATAATTATAACGGAGGAGTGGGGTTATTCGGGTGAAAGCGACCAAGGAGACAAAAACCGTTGGAGTAGTAATGATAGAAGCTCTTAAATGGACTGAAAAGTGCGAAGTGGCAACCCAAGGAGCTAGGAAAAAAAATTTCGGACTTAAGTCTGCCATATCATTTAGGAATGTGGGCGTGTTCGTGCGGCTGTACAAGGCTACCGTCACGTCTCCCCCAGAATGGTGCTTTCAGGCCTGGGCACCATTCTTCAAGAGAGTCTACCGCCTGTCTGGATTGAGTGTACCCGTTAGCCACCCATATTATGGGTCAACAAAATAAGACAAATGAGAAGAGAGTGCATGTACTGTACCATTTTTCTTTAAAAGTTGTGTTGCGGATAATCTAATTGATACATTCAAGATATCAAAAGGCCTAACGGGTATAAGAGCAAGTTTTCTTGAACAGGTCACTGGTCAGAGAACACGAGGAAAGTGTAAATTCGTTAATGTTACGATCGAGTTTGAAAGTCACAATGAATATCTTCGGCAATAGAGTAGTAACCTCTTGGTATAAGTAAATTGATAAATGATTAGGTTCATATAATATCCAAACTTTAAGGTTGCTGGATGCGAAGTGAGGAGATGTGTTCCAGGAGGTGCACGTCTAACAGGCCCTGCATATACCGTAAACTTGCATGCACGAAGCTTCGCATTTGCCAGTGATCCTGAACTGAGCAGTGTTATAGAAAGCATGCGCCCATTGTTTGTCTCACTTGGATGGTAAGAAGTCAGTTCGCTTCCTTTTCACCCATACCGGGACATTGGACTATGCACTACAGGATAAGAAAGAAGGGATTCAGCTGTAGTTGCAGTTGCCGTTTTTCTTGCATACCACTGGAAATAATGTGGATGATTGTTTGGTTACCTGACCGCCGCTGTCCTGTGATACTCATGGGGATAGCCACTTAATCGTCTACTGCGTCTTAATTCCCCTATTTGGGTCTCAAACAAGTGACAGAACCTAAACACAAAGTCATACCAGTATAAATCTATCGCTTATCCCTTAGATATAGCCTACAACTTCTGCCATTAGTAACTTGCTTTGGGACATCAATCATATTCACGCAGGTGTAATGCCGTTAAATGATCCCGAGGTATTGAGAGCATTTGTTTCGTATTGCCCACGGAATTAAGCAGCTTTTGAACAAAAGTAAACAAGAACCATAACAAAATTAGTCACAAAAGTTAATTTTGAGTCCTGAGTTATATTTTAGCCTTTTGTCAAATATCTTGGCATAGTGTCATATGGCGAAAGTAAGCATGAATGGCCAAGTGGGGCACACTTGTTGATGACCTTTGGAAATTTCTGATGGACCTAATATTCCTTGTAATTTATTAGGCGACCCAAAGTGTGAGGAGAGAATTCCCGGAGCAGATGTGGGAATTTCTCTGGCACATTGTTTTGCAATGAGCGCCACATGGCCTTGTTTTGTCGACTGAACTGAAGGCACTTTTTGATCCGAGGAAACTCCTTAATATTGCTTGGCCGCGATGTGCGGTCTTTCAAGAAAGTGGCAAAGAGCACAAAATTTGATCTGGTCGAAATTCTTCCTATTGGTTTGGCCTTGCCCTCAGAGTAAGTTCACCTTACAGGTTGCTACGGCTCCAATCTCAGATAAACAATGTTGCTAATTTTAGCAATGTTACTAATCCCAACCACGTTACTAATCTTGCAATGTGGTTGTGAGACGACCGTTAACTAGCAGTAAAATTAGATACTGTGATCTTGAAGTGGATCCGCTTCAGTCAACTTAAAAGTGGCCAGGAAAATACTAGAACTTCTCCAAAAATGCCGCTCTGAAAATCCATTTTGGAAATGTCGAAAACTTGTGAACTGAGGGATTTATCTTTATGCACATTTGTGAACAGATTTAAGGAAATCCTATGGGAACTCCGATATCTGCATTTCTTGCGGAGGCCGTGATGTGAGCCGCTGAAGGCATTGCTTTGCACAAGATAACTGATATGTTGACGACAATTTTGGCATCATTAAAAGCTCCGATATCGAGAAACTGCAGACAACAGTCAGTAATATTTTTGAGGGGATATATTTCACTTTGGAGGTGGAAAATAACAAGAAACTTCCTTTTCTGGACACATGGGTAAGATGAAAAATCAACAAAACTTTGGAGACGTTAATGTATCACAAATCTACACACACATGCACACTTTCCAGATACTGAACTTGCATAGCAACCATCCCAAAGTTCACAAAATGACCCGCGTGCGAACACTGTTAAACAAAGCAAAAAGAGTCCGTAAGACACTGGAACTGTAAAAAATGGAAGCCTACATTTTCAGCACGCTTCAACGAAACAGCTACCAAGAAGCTTTTAAGAAGAACCTTAAACTTGTTGAACAACGAAACTAATGGATGAGCAAAATCCAACAAGAAAATAATGCTCTTCTACATTAGAAATGCATCCGAGACGATGGCAAGATTTCTTGAACCACAAAGCACCACAGTTGCCCACAAATCTACTAAAAGTATAAAAAGACTCATTTCAAAATTTAAAGAAAAACTCAAAACAGACGACAGAAGAACTGTTATCTAAAACCAAATGTGAGGACTGCGACGAATGCTATATCCGACGAACTGGAAGAAAACTTGCTACGCGAATGCATAACCACAAACTTGTCATAAAAAGACATGATGCGCTTTCACTGCTGACCGTTCGCCAGAACCAGGAAGGACAGGCATTCAATTCGGACAGGCACTCAATTCGGACAGGCACTCAATTCGGACAAGCATTCAATTCGGACAGGCTTTACATTGTGGACTAAGCAAAAAAACATTCCAGAGAGTTTCCGGAAGCTTGATATCCGTCAACAAATTCTATCAGCAGGTATATTAAACGGGACCAAAAATAAAATCTACTAAAGTATACGATTTGAATGGATTGACCGGTGTCAAACTTTTGAGCCTGAAGCAGGCGGCGCCACTTCAAGGTCGCAGTATCCAACTTCACTCCTGAGTAAGGGGGTTGGCACAACCGCACTGTTGGGATTAGCAACATTGCCAAAGTTAGTGATATTACCAAAATTAGTAACAATGTTTATCTGAGATCATGGACATAGAAACATGCAAGGCGGACTTACTCTGAGGTCAAGACCAAGCCTAGAGCAGTGGTACTGTAAACACAACCTAAGCAAAGAGGTTATCGCCCTCTCAGTTGTGATGTTATGTCGTCTGGTGATGAAATGTTTGTAGTCTTGTCGCCAAGCTCAGCGCTCACAAGACTTTGAAAATCAGACGATAGCAGTAGAAATTGAACAAGGGACGAAAATTGGAAGGGCAGAAGTCGCTAGGGTCTATTTCTGCGAGGAGCTAAAATGTCCAGCTGCAAGTGAAAATAGGCTTTCTGATTGGCTGCGGAAGAAGTGTTTTTTCAATGTCTGCAAGAAGCGGTCGTGGAAGGCAACAGTTACCAAGAAACCAGTGGGTGATTTGCGAGTTCCTCAAGAATACAAAAAGATCAGATGCATGATTCAACCACGCGAACGTAAATGTAGAGAGAAAGCACCCATTGGTTTTTAGGGAAATGCTGGCGAAGTAAAAAAAGAGGAAATATCCAGAGCGAAACAAATGGCATTCTATGAATAAGAAATCTCCCGTGGCATCAGGACTTGGTTATCGAAGTATATGGAAGATTAAGACAAGTAAAACTTATGAAACAGAAAATGACAGAGTAGTTTGGTAATACATGAGAAGGAAAAGTGCAAATGTATGCAAATAGGGATGGAACAGAAGTGAAAGTGAATATGAGCACAGTTGGTAGCCTTGATTGGGAGCAGTTGGTTCGAGATTAGCCAATTGGGACAGCTTACTGACCACGATTAAATATTCGCCTTCTTGCCCTAGAGCTGGATTGTAGGACGAATGAATCAGTCCCTTTGGGTTGTAAACATTGAAACTTCCTAAGCTGATGAAATAATGTGGATTTCATTTGCAATTACTTTTTCAACTTTCGGAGAAAAAAAGGTCAGATACGGATTAGGCTTTGCTATTGAGTGAGCCGTAAACAGCATAGAAGCAATGGTTAAAAGTGAGAGGAGAGAGCTTCACCTCTATCAGTTGGGATTTATAAATAAAAAGTCAGAGTTTTCTAACCCGGAAATGGTCACCGTCTGTTTGTAAAGACACCAGCTTTGGAAAAATAGAAGATTGGTGGGCATAATAAGGGAATTAAAAATGTCGGACAGAAGTTGGACAGTAGGCAAATGGGTTTGGGGAGTTGTTTGCAGAATCATTGTTACAAATCTACCTTCCAGTGCAAGCAAAGCACATGAGTGTTTATTCTCAGAACCCTGAGGATGAACGTGGATAAGCGCATAAGGCTTCAGCAGATGAGGTGTGACATAAAGCCAAGTACCATCTGAAGTATAAAAACTGTGTAAGGTTTAGAAATTCCTATCGGTCCTTTTGGTGGACTGTAATGGCTTATTTAAAAGGTGCCGCATATTGTTACTGTGTTGTTTGTAGTACCTCATTTGGTAGCAGCGGGTGAGGGAGGGTGAGAGAGGCCATACCTAATTTCATTATAGGTAGTACCTTTGCTTCTGCAATCCATCTAAAAGACTTCGTTACTAAGAGAAACATGCTACTTTGGAAAGCATTATTTGTACTTACTGGCAGCTCACCAGTTTGTTACGCTCAATAAGCAGGGAGTTGGGCATGTAGGACCCTGATTCTAAACCGACCACGGATGTCGTACGGAGCATGCGGCTATAACTCTCATCGGTATCTGTGAGAAGGGGTGTGTTGGATACCCAGGATGCTTAGCCCCATCCGAAGGGGTTACTCAACCCTCAGATCGTCCTGTCGTCTTGCGAGTAAGATCTTTTGAATAAAATCACCCTTTAGAGTTTATTAAGTCTATCCTCTACTTCGGTGTGGGCAACCGGGCAGTATCTAGCCCATATAGGAATCGTGAATTGTGATAGATAGCCGATGATTCGAATGTCGTGGACAGAAAAACTGTCGTGTGATGAGTCGCACACATTTCTTCTTTTGGTTTCATCTTTTCTATTCATTATTTTCGTCTTTTGCTGTGGTTCCGATGAGAAAGGATCTGTAATCATATTTGTGCTTAGTATATAGATGTATATTTTAATCAAAAAATGTGGATCAACCCAACGGCACCTTGGTTTAGTGTCTTCGGGATTTATGCCAATGAAAATAATGACCACGTATACTGGTTTGTGAATAATAACATTAAACTGAAGCGATGGGACGCTGCGTAGCACTGCTCATTCAAAAGGCCTGAGTATCCTTTCAATCAGTTCTTGGACACAAACCATATTGGAACTGTTTGTACAGCGATAGGTTAAATATCACAAACAAATTATGAAAAAGTATTTTCTTTATTTTAAAGCAGTTACCGACTTCTTGGAGTACAGTGATGGCAGATGGCTCTGTTGTCGCCTGGCTCACCTACCATGCCTGACCTACTGAAGCCATTTTTTGCTAATTTAAGTGTCAGGAGCATGGTTGCCTGTCTTCTCTCAAATCAACCATACCAGTACACAATTATATGCCCGCTCGTTCTCACAATCTCACTACGCATGCAAACGGGAAGAAAGTATCATTACCAACATTCGCGAACCGAACGGCAACATTAATTTTGTTTACCATTTTCTTCAATATTCCATTTTTGTTCCATCTTTAGACCAAAACTTTAATCTGTCCGTGGTCGGATAACACACTTCCAATTTCCAAATTTCACCTTTCACTGCTCTTTTATTACCAAAGCAGGCGTCTGTGCTTTTGTTCGTCATTCGACTGCCGCCTATCGGGTACCAGATCTAGACTTTTCCAGTTACGGGTTCCAACTCATATGATTGAAACTCTCACTGCTTTCCTTCAATCATTACTTTCGTGTTGTTTATCGTTTCCTTAACAGTGTTGAGCTTTTCATCTTTGATTTATTGTCATTAGGCGCTGAACATCTTTTTGTTGCACACTCCAGACTAAGGAGATTTGACTGTTCATAACCTCGAGTGGCTATTACACCTCTTTGATACTTCGACCACGGAGCGTACAGCCGAACAATTCGCTGTGGTTAACAATTTATCTCAGCTAATTGACCTCTACATGCATACCAGATCGAACTGAAGACCGCGCTCATACTCCCTATCTTATCCTCACTTACGTATCTTTTCTCTACTCAAAATTTTTTGTTCTTCCCCCTCTTGACTCATCGGACCACCCGTCAGCTGCATCCGCCGAAACCCTTCACTCTCCGGAAGGCAGACAGTTTGGCTACAATTCAGCCAACTGGGACAGTTTCCGAGAGATTTTAGATTTTTGTTTCTGGGTGACTGTTGCTTTTATTCGGACGTTTCCACTTCTGTTTCGAACTTCACCGACATTGTACCTCATGGCATGAACCTTTTTATTCCACTTTTTCAAACCCTTCAACCTCGCATTTCCCGGGTGATTTAGTCACGCATGACATCGTGCTATATGCTTGAAATGTTCGACATTTCTCGGCTGGCCTCGCTCACACACTCCCGCCTCCCATCAACGCTTCGTGTAAACTAGGAATAAAAGTTCGGCAACCGTACAGACAGCCAAAGAGCGCTTCGTCCGCTGCAAAGCAGAATGCCTGCTCTCATCCATCACCGGCAACCAAACATCTTGATCCCTCGCTAGATCTGTTTCGTGCAACTTATGCCTGTCCAATTTTTCTCCTACCTGTAATTCCTATGGTGACCTATTTTGTGAATTACAGGAAGGAGCTGAGGTTCTAGCTTCCCACTTTTCCTCCCGTTCCACTTTGCCTAATTTTCCCAAATCTTCGGCTTTTTTTCTTCTTCCGCTGTTTTTATTTTTCCTGCTCACCTTTAGTGCTAGAAAGACTCACCAAGCGCTGCAATATGTACTCGTTTACAAACCATCCGGTCAGAACGATGTTCTACCCATCATCGTTAAAATGTGTGCGCCTGAGTTGGCTTCCGTTCTACCTGGTCTTTTCTGTCTTTCTCAAGATTTTGTGTCTTTCCAACCTTTGGGAAACACGCTGTAATTCGCTCTAGTCCTAAGCGTGGGGATTCTTTTGACCCTAACGAATATCGTCCGATTTCCCTAACATCTGCTATTTTGAATGTATTTGGAACTGTCATCTTCAAACAACTGTCTTCGTTTCTGTAACGTGGAGGGTTACTGGGATATCTCAGTATGGTTTCCAATCTCGCGTTCAACGGACGATTTACTGGCCACTATCTCATTCCTGGTCTCCTTCACCCGAAGACCACGGAAAAACATTTGGTTTCGCTGAACATTTATAAGGCCTTCAATCAATTTTGGAACAAAGGTCTTCTGACATTCGGATTCTCCCCGTCTCTTGCATCGTAGACATCGTTTTTCAGAAAGCGAACCATCTATATCCTAGTCAGTGGGGTCGTATTCTAGTCATCTCTTGTAAATTCTGGCGTTTCCCAAGGTTTAATGCTAGCGTCCATCCTCTTTCTTTTGTTCATTAAAAATCTGTCCACTATCTCCAACCCGATTCATTCCTTTTCCGATGACAATACTCACTGTTCTCCTCTTTACCTTCAATCCCGGCCATCCAAATGCCAAAATCTTTTTTCACTTTCCTTGGAACGGCAGTCTTTCTCACCACATCTGTCTTTTGACTCGCCTGTGTTGAGTTCCCCAAACTATGTTTCTTTCCTTGGCTTATCCATTTGTTCTTCACTATGCTGGTTCTTCTTAGTATCAGTCTTCTGTTCCGCACCAACCTTTCTTTCACCCCGCTCACCTATTGTACAAGGCTCAAATCCGCTCCAAACCTGAATACTGCAATCATTTATGGGATGGGGCTTCGTCTAATCTGCTTTCTCTTCGTAATTGGCTTCAAAGAAAGGCCATTCGGCTGATCGACGATCCTTCGCTAATAGCTACCTTGTAGTCACCGGCCCATTGTCGGACAGTCATTTCGCTATCCATTCTCTACTGTTATTACCTTGGTTTTTGTTCTTTGGAGTTTGTTTCAGCAGTTCCTCTTCCGGTAACCTATTATTACGCTTCCCGCACACAGACAGGTCGTCATCCTTATCAGTTTTCTGTTGTTTAGTGTTGTACTTCTTTCCGTCAGTCTTCTTTTCACCGGACTTCAGAACGGTAGAACAAAAGAAGGATCAATAAACTCGCTTTTTCGTGAATGTTCCCTTCACGTCCTCCTATTGAAGTATGTCTCTCGACCTTGGGGTTTATTCCTTATATTGTAATTCACTTCATATATGATAAAAACTTTGAAGCTCACTCAAGAGTGTCAGCTAGTGGAGTGGTCTAAGCAATGTCGGTCGGTTTATGAAACGCCTAGATAAAATATGTCCTAGACTCTTGTGTACTGATGAACTGCGGGTAGTAATTGTTTACACAGGAATCATGAGCAGTGGAATATTACCAACCATTTCTAAAGGAATTGAATGAGACTGAACAGAGACCTGGCGGTGGTTCAAAGGTTAATATGCTGAGGTTTCTGCCTGAAGTTTTCGCGTTTAGCTCCTTCAACTGCCGACCTATTTCGTCGGCTGGTTTGCCTTTCATAAGCCGTAACCCCTTCCAGTAGAGTGATGCAAAGAAAGGTAGACGTTCAATGTCCTACTCTCCGGATCTGTTGAGGTCAATCGAAAGTCTAACACGGAAAACAGGGTCACCAACTGCGAAATATTTGACAAGTGAACGCATCGTTGACCTCCATTTCATCCTTTTTTTTTACCTTTGTTACATAATACTGACTAGAAGATTTTAGCTTGCAACGAAGCATTACCAATACAACTACATAACGAAGTGTATTGTACACGAGTTACTGACACACTGTTTTTGCCATGGAGATGACATCAGTTGAATTAAACCCTTATGCCTGTTCACTGCAGTTGACAACTGAATATTGTATAATTTTCTGATTGTTTTGCGTAAGCGGTTGGAAGGAATAAAATAAAATGTTGACATCCCGCAGTACTGATCTTTTTTCCCTAAAGCTCAAATGGATAATTGTCACTCGGTGTTTCGGAAACAGATATGCCAACTTCATCTATCTGTGATCCGAAAGTCGCCAACCAATTCCATGTACTCTCTCCATCGAGTACTAGCTAGCTTCACGAATAATCTTTCAATGTCACGGAAATCAGTATATTGGTGCTGTATTGTAACGCTGATTGCGTGAAACTTTACATTAGCACTTGGCAAGGTTACGGAAAATGCTCCAGTGTAGTTCTATCTTGAACACTCACCTGGCCGCCAAGTTTGAACTAACTATCCTTAGGCTATACTGCCTCAGTGACAAAAAAAACATACTGGAAGTGACCAAATTCAACCAGGGAGACTTATGCAGTATAGTCTAATTTAACTTTTCTGAACATATTTTCGGTTCAGGTGATCTCGAAACAACCTGTGAAACAACAATGCCATGTACATATTACCTTGAGAAATTCATTACTTACTTGAACTGAGGGACAGGTTTGAGATGTTATTCGAATGCAATCGTGGCCATTCATAGACATCTGGTCTTCAGGAGAATTTTTCAGCTTATGCGTAGTTTCGTTGCAACGTGGACTACTGAAGAAGGTATCTCATCTGTTCAGTCCCAAGGCTAATTTTTTGTTGTCACCAAACTATTGATCGGAATCAAAGACATAATTATGCCGCAGATCGATGACTCTCGGAGAGGAGTGGGACAATTAGTGATCATCCGGGTAAAATGGTCTCCAAAGCTTTTGTGAAACTAGTACATTTGTTCACAATGAACTTTCTGCAAAAAATATAGTACGTAATGAGCAATACGATTCAGTCATTGCTTCGAACAAAATCAGATAGTCAGTTGGACCAGGGAGGCGCTGCGGGAAGAAAATATGAAATGTTACCATTTTCGATTGTATTTTCGGCTTCATATCACCCAAAAATCAGGATCTCCAGTTCCATGGTAAGGTTAAACATCAATTGCGTTTTTCTTCGGCATTTCTGTTGTATTTTATCTGAATTATGTCGGACCATAAAGATACTTGTACACCTCTTCAGTTCTCTTGTAATACATGGTTGAACGATGAATGTGTCGCTTTGTGCTACCCAAACCAAATTAGAGGGTTGACCTAAGCCTTTTGGAGGGGAGACTTAGCATGCGAAAAGGGTTTCTTCAAACCGTTGAAGGTTGCAAATAGGTATTCCTGTTCATACATTTTCTAGTCGTTCCATTCTCCATATTTCCAGCAGATTTGGGAAGTGAATGGTAGTGGAAGTTTTCTAAGGAGCAGTAATTACTATATTCACATAACATGTTTGGGAGAGATTTGGTCCATAACTGTTTAAGCTCACACTACTAGGAGAAGAGACAACCTTGACGCGAAACTTTAGAGTGGGTAGAATTATGCAATGTGTTAAACGGCCAAGTATGATGATTAGCCATGTACGAGCCAGTTACTGCCTATTGTGAAACTAAACGGCGGGTCAAAAATTCCAGTTTTTGGCTCTTGAGGTGACAGAGACTTTATTCACTTGATAATCAATTGTCATAAATTCACAAAAATTAACAATGGTCCCTTGAATGACTAAACAATTAGTATGCGTTATATTATGAATCTCTTAAAGGTAAGATCTTAATATCTTATTTCCATCCCCTAAAATGGGCGAAATCGAATGCGCTACTTTTTCCACTAGGTGGAATAGAATGAAGCAAATGTCGTACTCACACAGAAAGTGTCCGTTGTCACACAGGTAACACGCGTTCTGGGCATCGCTCTTTTACAGAGCTTGCACGTGACTCAGTCTAAGGTGGACAAGGGAAGACAAAATCCCTGTAGGTGGAAGCCCGTCAAGTGTGCTAACCAAGACTGAAGTTTGTACAGAATCAAATGGATATGGTGGTCTATTGGCTGCATACTGCGTGCATACATCCGAACAAAGACTGGTCAAAACGACCTAAAATTGTTTAAAAAGCGGGCCCTTAGAAAGAACACTTACAGCCAAGTCAATATTTTTATGAAGATACTTTTTGTGAATAATTTATGCTATTACTACACTATTATCATCTAAATTCGAGATGCTCCTAGGTTTGGTAACGTCTGCCTTACCTTACCATTTTAGTGCTCATTTCATGAATCTTTTGCGAGGAAAGACGGAAACCCTTACAAAAGTTACACAGGTTCTCTTGCTACAAAATCGATCAGGAGAGGAACATTATAAATTTAATGGAGCCTGAAAACCTTACATTCCGCAGCATAGTGAAGGACTGTCGTGGGTACTGGCCGACACACCCACCTGGATCATCCTATCTATGGGAATTTGAGGGTATTCCATTCAACTTGTTTTTGAACACACTCACTGTACCGGTTAGTGATTAACTGTGCGTAAAAAATTACGATTCACAATTTTTCCTCTCCCTATGAAAAATATTTAGGTTTGTTTTATTCTCTGGCTCGGAATGAGAGACGTTGTCCATCACTTGCAAAATCGAGGAGTGTAAGTTGCGTTTTCGTGTTTAGCTTTTTTACTATTCACTGTATATACAGCGCCAATCCATCGGTTGTAAATTGAAAAGATTCGCAGTTTCTTTCAGATGTGAGTTCATTTCCGTTTTTTTGTCAGGAATACCTCGTCAGATTAGCACATCATTCTCTATTCTAATGTCTCCATGGAGCATTTCTGGGAAAGGACAATAAACTGGTAAAAATTTATTCCAATGAAACAGTAATGAAAATATCGAAGCTGACTATTCTTATGCTTACTTATTGAAAACTAGTTCTGTAAAGCCTCATCCAAAGAGACCTGTTGGTTTGCAGAAGCGGCAGATTACAGTAATATTCGCCGTTCTTATCCTGCTATTGTGCGCACCCAACAACGTGGACAGCATCAACATGGGTGAAAAAGACCCTATTGTTTCACCGGTGCCGAAGATCGTTGAAGGGTTACTAAATATGCACGCAAAAGTGAGGACTTGAAACAAGTCGCCAAATCCCTGAGTCTTAAGATCAAAACATGCAGAATTACCGAAGCAGTCTGATCACCAGACACCTTTCAAACCTGAGTCTTCCAAGACAAAATTCTATTATGAGTTTAACAGATCTTAGTCCAGCATGGTCTAGGAGAACCCAACAAGTCGACTGAGAACATAATAGAGAAAGATTTTCAAGGTACATCAGTCAGCAAGTTATCCACTGACCAACTGCTAGATAAGAATCACTATTTGGTCAAGAAGCTGACCGTTCGGCCGATAAAATGAGACTGGAACACAGTTAGATCCAAAAAAACGGAATAAACTGATCGGTTACTAACACCCCAAAAAGACAACATTACGTTTGCACATACACGAAACTAATTACAATGTAGGGTGCACGACTGTAAGGAGCGCTCAAAGCCCTGGATTGCAGAACCGTCTCGAAGTTTTTCTTTCAGCAAAGGACTCAAATTCAACGTATCAACCGGTTCAACCGCCACCGTTATCTTGAGAAAAACCTTCATAAGACGATTACTTGGCATATTGTCATCGATCTTCATTTAGTTGTTCCGAGTCTGTTGCTACGGCGCAACCGATTATTCCAGTCGTATTTATCTCTCACAGCGGGTCAGTTAGTCGGAATGCCCTGGATATTTAGTTGCTCTTTGGAGGATGCATTCCGTAAATTCAAATAGGCAAACTTTTCACCACTTAAATTCGCCTAGCGTTTTTTTAACGCATCCACGGTTGGCGCATCGAAAATACCGCGGTTATGTGGGGATGAGCCATCGGGTCCAACGATGTGGTGCTGAATTTGATACCATTACGGTGATCGATTGTGTATCACGCGAACATCACACTTTCTTGATAGTTTACCAACGCGAACTTTTGCAAAGCGTAAACTTTTCATCTTTCGCTGACCTCTGAATATTCCGACACACCAGGATCTGATTTGTTGTCAATTAGTGGCTTGGTTAGAGTGTGGGTCGAGGCTAACGAATTGGCGGTCAAAACTGTAGTTTGATGAAAAGCGAGGCATGGCGTAGAGAAGGGTGGATATAAACGAAGGTCCGAGATTCAAAAAACGTACTTTCAATCAGTAGCCTTGTAAAATCCAACACATCACCGCCTAATATAATCGCCCCAAATAGGACCATCCTCACTCAATGCAAAACTTGGGGAAGTCAACAACTGGATTTATGGTGTCTTTTAGAATTGGTGTTCGTAGCATTGGTTTCTCAATTGTGTAAGATAAGTAAAAGGCCACACATTTAGTCTGTTTGAAGTTATTCTTGCTTGCGACAAAAAACAGGAAAATACCCGTGGCAACTGTTTGGCCCTGGATATGTTGTAAACTGTGCTCCGCGGGAATTACGTTGAATGTGATAGTGAACGAAGTGGTTCCCACTTAATTCCAGAGTCTACAGGATTCGGAGCAGAAGAGAAGATCGATATCTCAGTGCTGTCGGTGAGACTACAGGGGTCCGTTGAAGAGAAAGAAAACTACTTGGGACTGACCACACGTTGGCTACAAGTTGTACCGCCATGCGCCGGCTATGACCTTGGAAACCAGGTTCATCATTGACCTTTCTCGTCGTTGTCACTCACATTTGGAGCTCACGTATGAAGAGTGCGATTTTGCATATAGCTATCAAGATACTTGATTGGGTGGTTAGTAAAATTGATTTCAAACCCCATAGGGAGCGCTTAATGTTTGTCCACGGGCCAAATCTACACACAGTTGAGAAAGCCTAGAGTTGAACCTGAATAACTCTCTTTTTCCTTTACTGACTGGTAAAAGGACAAAACAAAGTCAGATCGAACAGGTCTTCCAGGTGCTCCTGAACGAGTCTTCCTTGCCTCTGTCCAATCAAGTTTGTTGCACTCATCTATCATGGAGTTGATTTCATTATCCCATATGAGATTTTACCTATAGGGCTCTGTATTCTTTAGGTAAACAATATATAATACAGTAAACCTTACTAACTGGATAGTACAATTACCTTACTAGTCCATTCTAAATAGTGATTGAGCAAAACACAAGTGCTACGAATTTTTATCAACCCATTTACCCGCCTTCCTCAAAGCAGTAGCTAAAAGTAATATGCACATTCTGTTTGGATTTGCTTATTAGGATGACACTTTCAACTTCAGTTACCTTTCTCCAACTGATTTTGTGTGATTTACTTGAGACAATGAATACCGTGAAATAGTTGATCTTTTTTCCCCCTTGTTGCAATTACAGCTCCGTATTTTCCTTGCATATCAAACGGAAGGAACCGTTGCCAAAAATAACTGTCCGGCGGTTCTTTTTCATGGAGTGAGTCATTCCGGGGATACAATGGACTTACATGTGCTCGTTTGACTGGAACGAAATCAGTGTGCTTGCATGCATTTCTAAACAAGTTTCACGACTGAGTGGCAAATCACACTAAGGTTATGGTTGAAGTGTTTCCGTGAGGTGGTTTGGGACAGAAATTTGGACTCACTTTGGGATTTGTATTTATTGGCACAACCACTTCTGCATATTCACGAACAACGTAATGTTATGGACATGCCGACATCCTTGATACAGAAAAAAATAGTAAATCGATTTCCCGGCACACTTCTCAAACAAACCGGCTCTCAGATACTTTCAAGTTTTTTTTCATTTCTAATCCGGCTCTTTAACAGTGTCAAATTTCACGGTGACACTTAAATATGAGCCAATAGGTTCAACGAGTCGCGATCTACTCTTCTGGACTATTTGGTAACAGATGTAACCCCGAATCACCGAATTATTTCGAACAGGGAAAATGAGCACAACAAATGAGTTCACGCGCTTTCCAGAACGGAAATAACAGATAAAAGAACGATTGACATTCGAATTGAGAACTGGAACCGGATTTTTATGCAACCATCAATAATGCAATGCATATTACAATGATGAGGCGAGAGTAAAGTTAGAATACATAACTCAGTGTGGCATGCTGCATTTTGCCAAACTGGAAGCGACTGCACTTTGCCTATCGCTTCATATTGGAAGTTGGTAAAATTGGTCCAATCAGTTTCACTTCTTACCACACTATTTGATATCGTGCAGTCAGTGACCTCCTGTTCCCTATACTGTACTATGCTTTTGCATTTGGCCACCTGTTCGCTGTCTTACAGTTTGCTCTACCGACCCGGCCTCAGGCATCTACCAATAATTGCTGTGTAAAAGTAAATCGAAGCATAGATGCAGCCTATTAATTTTGCTAACAGAATAGCTATCTTTTTCAGTGTCTATCTTTTACTTCTCTTATTAAGGAATTAACAGTTTGCACCATTTTTTAGGAATATGGGGTCACGGCCAACAGAGGGGTGCCAAGTGGGGATGTTGACCGGCCGTGGAAAGATTCGAATCCGCGACCCTCACGTGCAAATGTCACGACCTTATTCGCCTGACGAAATCCGATTTGAAACCAGGCGATCTTCTTCTGTCCTTTTGTCTGTTGTACGGTTCGTCCTCCAGAGTGAAAGGCGTTTTTGGAAATTGCATTTATTTGATCTATCTTTTGTGAAGGAAAGGTGACAGTGAATAACGATTTTCGGCGAATTGTCTTCTGTCAGTTCGCCCTTTCGAACAGTTGATCGGATTGGTGCTTTCTTTTTCCCTTAGAGTTTAGCACACTGAGTTGAGTAGGTTCGAGTTTGGTCACGCGTATGCTTACGGATTGAATCGCGAGTCGCGAGTCATGCGTAATTGAGTAGAAAAATCTACGAAACAGAAAGCGGAGAAGTTGTGACAGACTGGGGGTTTGAACAGGAACAGATGGCTTTACGGAATTACGGCAGTACACATTTTAGGGTTCATGACTGCTCAGAAAACAGCTTTCTTACACACCATAATTCCAAACAATGCAGATAAAGATTGAAACGGAAAACTAAACAAAACACATGCGATTTTCCAGTCAGTGGTTAGTTAACTTTCTACCATCGGTATAAATTAGCATAATTTAAACCATCAATAGAAGAGTCGAA
Organism: Fasciolopsis buskii; assembly: GCA_008360955.1. Lineage (NCBI taxonomy): Eukaryota > Metazoa > Platyhelminthes > Trematoda > Plagiorchiida > Fasciolidae > Fasciolopsis > Fasciolopsis buskii. Next base: position 62,810 of record LUCM01010651.1, read on the forward strand.
TTTGAATTTCTTGAAAACAGTGTGAACGGGAACGCTTGTAAAGTGTCCATGCTTTGAGTACCATGGATAATTAATTTCTAAGCCAGGTTTACATTGAATCCTGCCATAGTCAAGATTACCCGTGATAATCGAAAAGTAAGCTCAACAAAAAAATTCTCAGTTATGCCGTTTTCATATGACAGAAATTGCAAGTAATGTATCGTACGGCGTATCGCGCACCTTTAACACAATCCGAAATAAATTCGGCTAGGCCATTCTAAAAGAATACTAAGTTTAATTGGTTCTCTGGGTCACCATTGATTTTTGTACACATTAATTGTAAATCTGATTCTTCCTGATTTAAAATAAATTTAACATCTCATCGTTTTTCTTTATTTTGATATTTGATTTCCTCGACATAGTTCTATTATTCCAGGTAGCACAAGTCCTGAGTTCCACGTGGTTTTTTTAAGTTTGCACTAAGGTGAAGCCAAAAATATTGATTTCCATACATGTTTGTCGAGTGTAAGATTAGAAAAATCAGCTCTGAATGAATTAACCAATTCGATTGAACTTCATATGAACGAACTATTGGTTTGCTATATATAGCTCTTAATCGGCCGTTGAAGCATGTTTTTTTCTTCAGTGTACTAGGTGTGTGCACGACACTTTCATGCGGATAATGCTGATAGACGTTTGAGAAAGTTAGAAAATGAGATTACCATGGACAGTCGTACACGTGTAGTTTGGACTAACGTACACGTGTAAGCGTATTTGTGCTATTTATTAAATCCACACAAAAATTGTGGTTTTGGTGCCATTGGTCCGAAGGTCAGAATAGTCTCACTTGCACGGAATAAGCAGCTACCATTGATAAAGACACCGGATGGATTTTAGATTCGACTCTATTCTTGGTCTCTTCTTTCTCGTCTGTTTTGTTTTTTTACATTTTTAAGAAAAGAAATGACAGGGCACGTCATTTCAGAAAAAGAATTGCGACCATCTTATAATTGATAAGTAAGAAATTAACATATTTCTGTGCATATCAGTATACTCTTCAAAACGAGACCGCACCTTGACGTGGTGTGATGGCGTGCGTGCCTCCATGACCCCGCGAGCTACACAGGATGGCTTGTCTCAAGCCGAAGATCCAATCCTGCCTGGAAGGTCAATGGCTAGAGGCTTGACGAAGTAGTCTCCTGGTCCTCCCGGTCGGGAGTTGATCTGAGTTGGCAGTTCAGTCGGAAAAACGAGTGGAAGAATAATTGATCCAAGTAGATGAGCTGCCATTCAGCCAAACTCCGCTGCCTTGCGGCCAGCTTGTTAAAACCAAAGGCTTTGATCTGGAACCGTAATCATTCTTCTGGCTGCCAACTGGAATGCATAGCACTACCCATCCACCAATTCCCATGAGTTACACGTCATCCTGCAGGATAATCAGGACCACGCGGCCCATTGCATTGAACGGGATGGGTAGTGATAAGTATGCTACTGCTCAGTTCCCTCTCCTTTATTCAGCCTGTCTCTTCTGTCCCCAACGCAATCTTTTTGCCCCTCTCTGCCTACCCACAATGCCGCCACTGTTAACACGCCCGATACTTGCAATTGTTCATGCCAAATAATGTGGTAGGTGGTTTTCATTCTGCTAGCTCTGATTTTCTCAATTCTCGTCAGCCTCTGAATCTCGACTCCTCCAATGTGCGCACTTTAATGCAGGCTGGCCAAAAAGCGAGTTTAGCTCTGACAGTGGACTGACTCAATTTCCACTGGTGTGTGCTGCGTCGTTGAAACACGAATTTAGGATTTGAGTAGAGTAATGCAACTGACTGCACCAAATGTATCCTCAGGGTTTTTCCTGTACACTTCAGGAAACGAAGCGGCTCAAGCTGTGAGTCAACGCGGTGTACGAATAGCCTTAACTCGGAAGGCCGAATCCCAGTTAACAGTCGCTTGTGCGCCGCGAGACTGCAGGGATCAGTCGGCTTCCTGAAGGTTAGCTGTGTTGAGTGCAACCTGTCTGTCATCTTGGCATACGTCCCAACGGATTGAAGCGCTGACATGCAGAAAGGCGAGTATCATGACGAATTCGTCACTCATTATGAAGATTTAATGCTCCAATATTTTAGCGGTGGCTGGTGATTTTTTCACACAGCTTGGAAAACGTAGTGCATCGGAAACTTGTTTGGGTAGGCGCTGCGCCTTATCTGCTCAGCGAACAGATAACGTGGACGGGCTTTTCCAGTTTTCTTCAGACAATCATTTGTTTCTGCCTGGCACGAATTTACGACAAAGTTCGCGTCACACAGCAAAATGGCGCTTCTGATCGGCAGGAAGTCTGAGTTATGTTGACCATGTTGCAGTAAATTGCCATCGGCGCAGTTCTGTCCATAGATGTAGATCGTACTTGACCACGTTTATTGAATCGGACCACGCACTAATTTTAATGCGATTTCTGCTGCAGCTCAACGGCCATCGACGCAGACCGCAAACCAGGTTGACCGTAGAACGTCTGTCCTATTAAGCTGTTTCCACCAGATAAGAACAAAAGCCACCTGACAGACCAAAACCCTTGACGAAGAGCAATGTAGATGAGCACAGGGATCAAATCAATCAGGCGATCCATTTGGCATCAGGTTTCCGCTGTGGTCCTAAGTCTAGAATACTTCAAAGACAGTGGGTCTCACAAGGGTCGCTGGGCCTGGTGGAGGAAAATCTCCGGCTGCTTAACTGCAAGAAGGTCAGTAAGGTGCGACGACAGCTGCAGTGTCGATTGACGATAAGCCTTAAAAATGAATATGAATTCTGATGAGTTAAGGCTGCTGCAGATATGGGATTAGAAACTACTTCAGGTAACAGCCAAAGTCTGTTTAGGTTAGTGAAGTTGTATGCGATAGAAGTGGAGAGCTCATTCTTGGTAGTCAGTCAGCAAAGACTCGACTGTTGGGCTAAACGCTTTAAGAAGGAGTTTAGCTGTTCGCCCTCTACTGCGGCTAATCTGCTGAACACAGCTGCCAATCCTTGAAAGGTGTCTCTTGACTTTCCAAGCGGAAGTGGGAGTAGAGTCGAATATTCGTCTTCGGAAACGAGGGAAAGTGGCCAGTCTCGAACTCCCCGCAGTTCTTTTCAAACTGGATGGAGAGGCCCTGATGAAAGTACTTGCTTCCTGGCTTCGTGATATTTAGAACGAGGAGCATATTCCGTTGTCGTGGGATGTGTCACTGACTGTACTCCTCGCCAAGAAAGGCACACGGAGTGACTGTAGCAATGATCGTGGGATTAATTTAAATCCGATAGTTGCTCATGTCTTAGCTTCATTAATAATGAGCCGCTTGAAACCGGTTCGCGAGACCAACATCCGCAAACAGCAGGCCGGATTTCGTCCAGGTCGGGGTTGAATTGACCAGATATTCACTCTTCGACGGTTGCTGGAAGTGTGCCACACACCGCTGCCCTATGGTCGTGGTCTTTCTGGACTTGAAAGGCGCGTTCGACTCAGTGGATCGGACAGCATTATTTAGTGCTTTCCACTGAAGTGGCATGCCAGGGTATTTCGGGAACCTGTTGTGGGCATTTTATCTGCATACCTGTGGTCACGTGGTGTTATAAGGTGAACTATGAAGTTCATTTGAAACGGCTAGAGGTGTTCAACAATGCTGTCCTATCCCTCCATTCTTTTTCAACCTTGTCATGGGCAAGGTGATTAAAGATGCTTTAGGAGGTCTCCGGGATGTAGAAATCGGACTGGGAAATGGTGACACTCTGTGTGATCTAGATTACGCAGATGACGCTGTGTGTCTGTTCGAATCCGCGGGCCATGCACAACCTGCACTGGACAGACTATCGAGTCTGTAGCTCAGTTTGGNGAACCTGTTGTGGGCATTTTATCTGCATACCTGTGGTCACGTGGTGTTATACGGTGAACTATGAAGTTCATTTGAAACGGCTAGAGGTGTTCAACAATGCTGTCCCATCCCTCCATTCTTTTTCAACCTTGTCATGGGCAAGGTGATTGAAGATGCTTTAGGAGGTCTCCAGGATGTAGAAATCGGACTGGGAAATGGTGACACTCTGTGTGATCTAGATTACGCAGATGACGCTGTGTGTCTGTTCGAATCCGCGGGCCATGCACAACCTGCACTGGACAGACTATCGAGTCTGTAGCTCAGTTTGGCATCTTCTTTGCACAAATGTCCTATGTTTTCGATCACTCAACGCAGTGGGTAGACTGGCCCAGTGGCACACACTCAAACGATTTTGTCTTGACGCTCCATTTTATTTTACAATTCATTTGAGGAGTTACAGCAAAATCGTCCAGATCTGCGTTAGATCTGTGACTGAATGCCACCCAAGCGGTTTCCGTAGCTCCTCTCTGGAACGTGACAAAACCGACAAACGTAGATTTGCGTGTTCGCACCGGAAGGTTCTTTGGTTTCCTCGGTAGTGTGTCGTAATCTACGGTTACTTCTAAGCTGAGCAGATCTTGCGACAGAAGTGCCTGTTGTTGCATAATTCTGTCTAGTTTTGGTATATCTTCGATTGTTTCCACATGGTTTCGAAATAAAGTGAAATAAGTGATATGGAATAAGATTAGATTGGATTAATTTTGGACCAAAATACTGCTTTAAACACCAGACCCACAGTAATGTTAGTCTTAACTAGTTTTACAAATTGACACTGCTTGTAGTTGGGACTCATTGTCTCCGTAAATATGAAAGGATGCCAGTTTGGTGAACATTCGCCTGAGTCTCACTGGTTTTCGGTGGTCGCGCGAGATCGAAACAAGACAGTCAAATCGCAATCACAGGTGCCAATGCACTCCAGTTGTCAGTCTGTGGCGGTGTAAAAACAGCAAGGCCGGATGAAGGTCACGTTTTCTCAGGGTCTATAAGTCGCCAGCTGACCTCGGGGCGTGACTGGAAGATTTGCGAATTGAGGTCATAAAGTAGTTGTTCTAGCGAAATAAGATGAGCGGCCTAGATTAGGCAACAAAACGTTGTGATGGGTGCCACCGATACTGCTGTGCTGTGTATGCTCTACTATCTAAGCTGAGAGGCTATGCTGAGCGGTGTTTGGACATGTACCTTAGAGATCAATAGTTAGACGCCCAAATTATTACACAGACACTGGTAATCCACCACAGTAAACGTTTGACAACTTGAGTGCCAGAGCAGGATTTCCCAGCGAATCAATCAGCACTCGTTAGTTAGAATTCACCGGCACGACTGGCTACGAAGTTCAGTTGGGAGATTTTAACAAAAAATAACTCTTTTGATGGACGCTGTGTAGTTGGACAATTTGGGCGAGCAACTACGGATCCATAGGTGAAATGTCCAAGCACTGTTTTGCGTCGCTTCGTGATTCAGCTGGTAGAAACATAAACTACACAAACGCATAGATTGCGTCCATACTTGGGTACTTTTTATATCTGGGTCAATTCTACATGTCAGAATCTGTCAATCGAACTGCCCAGAAGATGTGAACTAAATTAGGTGAAATGCGTCTAGAAAAATGGAGAAGTGAATGGCAATCACGGAAAGAAATGTCTAATCAAATATTCTATAAATACCTGATTTTTCATTTAATAAAACGAAGTTATATGCTGTTTTGACTTTGTTGTTTTTGCTTGTGTTTTGGGGACGGATTATTCTGGTCTACAGGCAGGATTGACTGGCTGGCGATCTGATTGTAGAACGGCGGCTAGATATTAGCATACATGCTAGCTGATGCGGTTTTTCGGTTGGTCCACGTTCATTATTAATGAAGTGTGCTATCACAATGAGGTCAGCTGAAAATCAAGGTGATAGAATGGGTGGGTGCCTGTGAGATTATCAAGTAGTTGTTCAGTCAGGTTGTAGTTGTCTTCTATTCCATTCGTAAATTCATATGTACAGGAGCCCGTTTTTCCGCGTCATTTTTAACGTTTTGACTCGACCTACACTTTTATCACTTGCTCTGAATGGCTTAAATACGAGAAGTCAAAGAGTAGTCGGTAATTTTCCTCGGAATAAAGTGGGACAAGTAGTCGACCGATTTATCCGTTTGTTTCTTTTCGGGAATCAGAAGCTACGAATTCGCCCAATATGCTGGTCTGGATGGAGTCGCCTATATGCGGGCCCTCGTTTACAATGTGTGCCAACTGCTCTGCATGCTCCCGTTTCTTGTGGTCGGATTACCCATCTACTTTCACGGAGAAGCAACCGGTAGGTGTGAATCAGTACTAACAATGCTACAAATTTAGAATCTCATTCGACTAAAGAACCGGAAAAAATTCTACTACTAATAATTTTAATACCTTTATCACTTGTAATGCTAACAACATTTTTGACACCAACAGATCAAGGCATCAATCTCCCTGGATATTGTTCTACCAGGTGTTCTGCACCGCTTGCTATTGATACTGGCAGCACTAAAGCTGCCGGTACAGACGTCATCGTTGTAATTGTCATCAATAATATTACGAAACATCCATTATCGTTACTAATTCCATTATTATAAGTACATCAATCATTAATGAAACCACTACCGTTATTGCTAGTATTATGACGGATGTCAAAAATACTGTTGCAGTACTTGATTTGCACCATTGGGACTGAATCCATGGATGAATGATTATTAAAATCTCGTAGAAACTAAGCTTAATTAGCCTTTAGATTGTCATTGTATTTCATTTCCCGGAGGGGCATATCTTCAACCTGTGGACAACCAAATGCAGGCTGCAAGGTGGCAGCCCAGCGGTGGGTGATTACCTGCGCCGTCTGAAGAGCTCATTTTTCACTGGGCAGAAAAGTTTTCAAACTCTAGATTCATGCATTAATTGTGACTGGACGTAGTTCCTTCAAACCCACTGTACCAGGCGTGTACCATCCAACTGTTCAGGTATACGTATCTTCATATGCCAGGATCCAGTTGATCGGAGTTTGTTTGCTTTCGTTGCTCTCAAAGTGATTTAGGTCAATTGTCTCATGGTTTGTTTCGTACGGCGGTTGATAGGTATCTCAGCGTGTTATAGTCACGATTAAGGCGAAAAAATTGGAGATATCCTCACAATTTCGATAGATTGATTTCTTTCATATGTCCTGCAACTATATCAGATGTTTTTTCTACCGTGATCATCTTCATTACTACCATCGATACTGTTGGTGCAAGTACTACTTCTGTTAACAGTAATAATATTGATGATATTGCGACAAATAATCTTATCCTTACTACTAATATTGTCACCGCTATCAAGAATAATCGCATCACTTCTGTTTGCATCGTCGGGACCGAAGTGAGCGACAAACAAAAATTTCCGTTTACCGGACAGCGGCAGTCCTGAGCAAAGGGCATCGTGAACCGCGTCCCAATCAAAAGCAGACCGACCCGATTGTAGATAATGTTATTATTCATCGGTAATTAGGTGCAATACGAAAGCATACTTTTAGCAGTATTTCTTGAGCGCCCTACAATCAAAGTCACCTCCAATGGAACCCAACAAGGTCTCTTCAATACAGACTCATTGGATGGGTAAAGTACTTGGCATAAGAGAATCCGATCAAATCACAGTTCTGCGAGCCGAATCTTGCAAACCAGACAGTGCTTTTCGCATAACAGCCAGAAAATAGAATTCCACGGCAGGCGTTGCTGACGTGATCAAGCGAAGGTGCGTGCTGGGTCGATGATACGGAAGTACAAGAACGTTGAGTGCTTATCAGGCTTAAGGTCGATTGTCCAGAAGTGGACGTGAAATACAGTGCCACAAAATTCAGTGAGCCATGTATTGGTAATCGAAGTAAGTCACGCGATATGGGCGATATGATCGCTGCAGAGAAGCAAACACATAAAGGTAAATGACTGAGAAATTTTACAGTTGGTCAACGATCTTACGATAATTTCACTATTATTGCGCCATTACTGGCAACGTTGCAGCGGATACGACTTCTACCCGCAGTACGAGAGTGGAAGGGCTTGCCACTTCTTATCCGTATGGCAACTGGATTACTAACAAAGTAATGATTACCAAACGTCCCTTGATTACAATGGCCCAATATAGTCAGGAATATTAGAACCATCAATATCGTCATCGAGGTGACTGCACCAATTTTTCCTGTCATTGGCAGCTGACACTTTAGTGGACACTTCAGGTTGCGTACACGGATAGGCGCATCAAAGATTTTATTGGACTTTGTATTTCAAATGAATTAGTTCATCGGTTCCGGGTACGTGAACAGAAGATAGTGGTTTGTTCAAAGGAAGATAGACTAACACAAAGCTTTGTTGCTTTGCAATTTTGTAAACAGTTTGAGGGCAGAATCGCAGTCTGGGAAACGCGGAATCCCATTGTTTGGGAGATCCCAGCAGCGGATGTTTCGTTGCAGATTAGCCAACCGTATGACAACTGGAGTTTTCGACCTAAATGTGTGGAATGCGACAAGTGACGTATTGTCTTATGCGCAAAATTATATATGGAGTCCTTAAAAATAAAATGAATTTCCACGTGGTATTTGAAAACACTTCCGTAGTTAGCTGTCAGTTTGCAAATCTAGAAAATCTCATTGAGTGAAGCCCAGTTACCATGATATTGTTTTCAAATGTTGCTAAATGTCATTCAGTGACGATGATGGGGACAGGAATCTCAATTAGTCATGCGACAGATGTTCCTTCATCACCGCGAACAGATCGTCCACCAAATGGATCTCAACCTATTCCGTCTTTAAATGGTCACAATATTCATGGCATTCATAAAATCACTCGTGTTGCACCAATGCTGTGAAAACACAGAAAATGAAAATAAATAAATTAAATTGTATTTAGGGAATCTAGGTATACCTTCATTGTCCTGGAGGCTGAGGAATATAAACCACCATAGGATTAGAGTTAGAATTCATTCTAACTGGTTGCTACATGAAACAACAGATCGTCGGCCCATAAGAACGCCCTAGCAGCAGGATAGAATGAATTAAATCTGGACCTTCAAATAGATTACAGATCGCAGGACAGTTTACTCGACCCTGTGTCTGGAATGCATAAATGACCAGCAAAACAGGTAGCCCTCAGCATGTGGTGCACTCGGGCAGTGATCCTTCAGAGGATCCATAGGTGGCCGATCCACAGAGGTGAAAACAAAAGAATATTTCGTAAATGATAGTCCTGTGAACGCATCAGAAAGCCTGAAACGTTTGCATGGCTACAGGCAACTTAATAAAATAAAGCCTAGATGTTCTCGGTGGAATCAGGTTGATCGGCCCTTGGGATTGATAGATTGATGACGGAATATGCGGAACAGATGATGGAAATAGGATTCTCAGTTTGAGATCAAGGTAAACATGAAGGAAAATAGAAAACAAAACAGGACCAATTAAGTTGATAATTTTATACAAAAAGCAAGTCGAGATGAATAACTGGTAACATCTCTTATCAATAATGCATCATTACTTTAGGCATCTGCGTTTTTTAATGACATAGTTCGCTGAATTTCCCTCTTTCGCATCGCAGCTCCTTTGTTCGTGCGGCTATCGATCATTAATCTGGGCTTGAGTGATACGTAAGTCTGTCAAGCCACACTCCTCGGCTGGTTTCACGAGTGCAGTGTGTCTGTTTTTATTAATATTTACTACCCATTTGGTGATACCTATCACTTGACTGTCATTAAACATTTGTTCTCCAACAAGGTCTAAGCGACCGAATTGCCCGCTGGTCAACGGTCGAGTTCCGTCGATCGATCTAAACAGTGTGCCAACAAGGTAACGAATCACACTGGATGAAATCATCATGTTCTCTTACCTCCAATTAACTGTTACCGTGCTAAATGATCATACACAATTGTCGTAGGCAAACGCTGAAATTGTGATTTAAAATTGAAAACTCTTTAGACAGATAACAATTCAGACAGCCATGGCCACTGTTTGTTTATAGATACGATATCAATGAACCGAGCAGTCAACTTTCCAGTCACGACTAATTGCGTAATGACCACCACCCATGGTCATTAGTTTTATTCGTAAGATTTTTGACTTCCCTAAATCATTTACTTTTGAATTTTCCGGATCTAATTTCGTCTGATTATTTATTGAATTAAATTTTCTATTTGAATCGCGAATTCTGTTCTGTCGTCTACAAATTGATGACTGAATGATTGCCATCATTAATAAAAAAAAACACTTTTCAGTTCATTGTTATTATTAATTTAAGCAACAAAATTTACCGACAGTATTCCCCGAAAATCCAGTGGAATCACACCACGACCGTGTATATTACCAAATTAAACAGCCAAGTGACATTTAAAACGCGAGTAACATTTGCGTTGTTTCTAAACTCACTCCTAGCATACTAGGCGAGTGCAAGTACGGACCGAATACGAGCCGAAAATTATTTTATCTTGCTTGTATACTTTGCGCAAATTTGTCCGGCCCGGTTCTCGTATAATTAGTGTTGCTTTAAACACACAAGCGGCAACTGCGAAATGGTCCTAGTAGCTGTCAAATGTGAACGTACATTACATTGAAGGTCAATGAGAAGTAAAATTAGATAGCGTACGACCCCCCTTTTCCTGGACTGTTCTGCTCAAAGGAATGACAGACCGACTGGAAATGAGATATCCTCAATCGAGAAATCAATGGATATCCCCTACTATATAGTGTCGACGATCGTTTATCCATTATACATCGACATATCACTTTTTGTAAGGGGAATAGCAAAACAACAACAACAACAACAACAACAACAATCACAACAGCACTGATAAAATTTGCAAAATCAATAGTACGAGTACTACCAACAGCAAAATCAATAAAAACAAGCAAATTATACGTAGCCCAAGAGCAACACATACCTGCTTGCGATATCAGTGTTGTCTTGTCCACGCTTCTGTTGGGACATCTTCCTGTCGAGTTAGTTCTCAAACAAAAACAAATAGTTCTTACGAAATTCTATGTCTCACTTGTAGTTTCATTCTGTCGTACTTTAGATGACAACCGGTGCATTTATGGCTTTGTATTTGTGTGAAAGTGGTAGTCTTAGTTATTTAGTATACGTGAAAATGGCAAATTGACTTGAATCCAACTGTATAATCGTGCTCGTTTGACCACTAGTTCGCTTCACCAAACTGTCCGAACGCCTGTTCGTTTTGGTATGCCGAATCTGGAATGAACTGCACTGATCATTCCAAACTTTGCCTACTGTCGCGTGTCTCATTTGCCACGACACAAATATCTCAGGGCTTTTGCTCGGTTTCACATTTTACTGGCAAAACTCATCGGATCCGGCAATTAATATTCAATTCGTTGAGAAATTCCGATAAAAAGAATCAATGAAACGCATTTTTCTCTCCATTGCGTTCAAGACCAATTTAGAATTATTTCAAGTGCATCTGTGCTTAGATCACTCAGAAAAGATCTTACTTGTGACGATAGTCGAAATAGTGTTGATTTGCAAGTACTACCATGTTCGTGTTGTTTTTGGTAAATGAACAAACCAATGAAGCCACCGAACTAGTTGGTTGACCTCGCGAATAAAATAAACATTCGTACATGACCTGTTTAAATGGTAACGAAATCTTCTGGCTTCGTCTCTTTTCGCTGACCGATGATCCGGATATCATAGGCATCACTTGCGGAAGCCTGCATGCGACCAAATTCGTGGCGTACTGCGACTGCACCAATCAACTTAGGATTCACTCTGTTTATCTAAACATGGGTTCGTGAAATTCCTTGTGCTTTTGTTTCATCTCGTCGCCTCATAGGACTTTCGCAGAGATTTCTTTTAGCGCAAATTCAGAAGAAACGAAAAATTAAACCATTCGGTGGCTCAGGCAGTAAGTTTTACCTCACCAGAACACAATGATTTAGGATTAGTTCCATAATGCATGCAGGTAGGAGATTACTTTTTCACGAAATTATTCGTCATGTGATATTTACTTTTAGCTCACCATTAAGGAACCATTGAAACATTGTACAGCTGTTTAATTCCGGCTAGGAATCGTCAGAAGCGCATATCGACCACGTCCAAACGGGGACGAGCGAACTTCTTAGCCATTATGCTACGGAGCAGGCACTCAACGGTTTGGTGAACTATATTTTTTTTCNNNNTACCACATGATGTTACACCTATCCGTTGCTGATATGCAAAACTACGGGCCCCTACCGATAAAAGCGCGCCGGCAGCCAGCGGCGGTGCAAATCAACAACGGGTAAGTATGATTTCATATGGTGAAGTTCGACAAACCGTTGAGTGCCTGCTCCGCAGCATAACGGCTAAAGAGTTCGTCTCAGGTTCGCGTCCCAGTTTAGACATGGTGGATATTGCCCTTCTGATGACTTCTAGCAAAGATGAAACAGCTGTACAATGCTTCCATAGTTCCTTTATGGCGAGTTGAGCGTCGATATCACATACGGAGTAGTTCCGTCAATAATGCATGTGCGGCAGTCATCGACAGTATGATAATTCAGCTTTCGGAAGGCATTAAAGTCTTTCATCTGCACATGCTTGTCCACCTAGTAAACATTCCCAATGGAGGTCTGATCATGATTCTAATCGGTCCAATCAATAATTTTCTACATTACGGGGCTGTTATCACATTACTGTGATATAATCTGTCTGTATTTATTGGCAAACATTAGTTGCACCGATCTCCCAGAATTTTCGGCAGGAAGTAGACGCGGTATATGAGGATGTATGTCAAAAAACGTCCATGGCCACCACAACGATATGGCATACAGCAACCAAACATACCAATCGCACTTTTAGCATATGGAATTAACCTCGTAAGTTTTGCAAAATATTTCACTTCACAGCTTGCTCCCTTTCAACTGGCGATTTCGAAAGATCGACGAAGTTTCACGCTTTCCGTCGAGCAAGTCAAGTCACGTCGGATTACGTGACTCGCGAATCGAGCCAACGAGCCCAGATTCTTGTGCAAGTGAGCCTGACAATCCGAGATCCTACTTCCGAGCATTTCTTCTGCACCTCGGAACAGAGACTGCTTAGATTTTATTGATAAAAACTACACCTCACAATTTCTGCATAACAGAAATGAGTGAAGTGCATTTGATTTACCTGAAAAGGTTTAGAGGAATGCTGAAAGAATTCAGTTATCCTAATCTCTATCAAAATCTCTCCATTTCAGCAACGTTTCATCAACCGGAATGTGTGGGTGTATATGCATGTGGGTTCTGTGAAATCGTAAACATGTTGCCCGACGGTCAATTTGATTACGAACGGAACGATTTGCGTTTTGAACAGTATGTCTTCGGCTGATAACTCTTTGTATCAAGCATTTTTATGATATATTTAACGCACAAGTATAGTGGAATAAGCATAAGTCAAAGCTACTGGAGCCCGCCACATGCGTATGGGGTAACTACTAACCATGGCTCTGAAATGTGGAGTGACCTAAGACTGCAAAGGCATCCCCAGTTCAAGTGTGGCTACAAGCCGGACGATAACAAATGGTCATCTGCCACCAACATGCGCTGCGGATCTAGAAATTCGAAGATCACACACCCTTTTGGGTTGAAAAATGACTAATTCGTTTGACTACCACCGGTGACTGTCAACGTGATTTGTTAGTTGACCGGGTTTGGAGCCGTATAAATCATTTAATAAGTGGATGGGTTTGAGTGCCGTCCAAGCTTTGCCATTGAACTTTGTTTTGCCAAACTAAGGTTAAAATGGATAGCAGTCGGATTATTTTCATTCAGCCATGTGTTGCTGAAATTGTGTAACAAACTGTTGCTTCACCAGGTTACAATCATTTTTAGAACTTGTCCATAATGCGACCCCGGACGAGTCTTCTATCGCGTTCTGAAGCCGCGGTTGACAGAGTCTCCTCAGTCAGCAGAGCAGAGAGGACTCGAGCCAGCAACCAAATGCGAGTATTATATTGTATATATCGTGGCGCCGAGGTAGAGCTAATGTGACCATACACGAGAAAGGAAACCATAATAGAAAGTGCAGGACGATATGCGTGACCCGAGAGCAAATACTCTCGAACCTGCAGCACTAGCGGAAACGTGCAGGTTTCGTGTGCATTAAAACAAACGCAACCAAACAAATGTCAAAATCAAGCATTAAAGCAAGTTTGAGAGAAAACGATTTCCGAAAATAATCTACCTGCTCTGGAAGATCGATGTCACTAGAAACTTTTACAGAAATGGCATGAACATTTTCCATTGACCTGTTGATGAATCATTTACTATTTCTCCTACCATATCCCCCTTTGTCAACACCTGTCAGTTAAGTCCCGAAAGTCACATAGGACTGATATGTTCACCGGATTGCTGGATTAACGATGTTGGCGAAATTATAAACTATCTCACTGCCTGCATTGAAAAACGGATTCATTGATTTATTGATCTCTGCTCTAGTTTCAACACAAATTATCATTTTACCAGGTTATGCGCATAGGGGAGTAGTTACACTCACCAGCGATATCGATGGGAGACATATATACAGTACGACTGTGTGATTTTGTCAGGTCTCGCGGGTGCACGTAGTTCGCAACAATTTTCCAGCGGTGGAATGGTAATGTAGCAGATGATCTCTTTCGTTCTGCTTATCGCACTGCTACTCGTACTGCACTTTCGTTATTCGTGTTACAGTTGGTGAGTGACATCTAAGTGAGACATTAAGATCCCCTTCTGTTCGACGAGTTGTAACAATAAAGTCTACGTAGTTAGCTTACAATTCAATCTAGTTTGTATAACTGCATACATGCATATATTAGTGCTACACATGTGTATATAACGAATCACAGCTATGGTTCTTCCGTATACACTTCAAGGACGAGCTGCCACACACACAGCTAACAATCCAAATTAGATTCTGGTCAGACATACAAATTCGGGGTGTACAAGTATAAGGATTTTTGGACAGGTGAGTACCAGATGCCTTATGCCTGACAAGCTGCGATAACTGGGAGACCGATTATGTGCTTCCGTCGAAATTTTGTTCACTCGTCCAAGTACTACTTAATATATATTAGCGTCTGTTGCTGTCATGTTGCCCTGTTTGTCCATTATGACCTGTTTGGCTCTGCACGAGACGTGATTGGGGACAAAAGACACGAAAATTTTTTGCATTGCATCTATCACTACTCTACATGTCTGATACAGTCACACGTATGTAGTCATTCAGGATGCAACAACCACCAAAAACTGAAAAGCAGCAAGAAAAAATCAGGTTCGATTAACTGTTTGTAATCCAACAAGCAAATGCCATGTAGCTGGGAGTCCGGTTTTCGAAGAACCGAAAGGTAGGTAATGCAATAGGATTGGACCTGTTTCAAACAGCTCAAACGTGAGATGTACGCATCCTTGGGCTATCGCACAAATCAAAGCCCAATAGTCACATGCTTGTTATATTAAAAAACAAAACAAAAGTCAGTAACTTTATATCTGCGTACATCGCTGTCGCTAACTTTAGCGGCTTCAGTCCATCGTCTTGGTTCTTGTTCGGTCCTTCCCCACCTTATTCAAGCGAAAACGACCAAAACTGCCTCCAGCCGACCAACGAATGTTTCTCTTAATTGCGACAGTCAGACGGTTTAAATGGAGT
This sequence comes from Fasciolopsis buskii, assembly GCA_008360955.1. Taxonomy (NCBI): domain Eukaryota; kingdom Metazoa; phylum Platyhelminthes; class Trematoda; order Plagiorchiida; family Fasciolidae; genus Fasciolopsis; species Fasciolopsis buskii. The sequence goes on from LUCM01010651.1 coordinate 78,320, forward strand.
TCACACAAGACCGAGATAATTGGCCGATTGTCCCCGTCCCCAGGGCGCAGTGTCTCTTCGTTGGCATTCATTTCGACCGTCATTCTTCACACCTCTGGTCTTGTCACAAAATCAGACTACCTGTTCTTTGCTTCAGGCTTAGAGCGATTGGCTGTTTCCCCACTCTGCTTCCTGGGTCACAGTCGCCTAGACTTTTTGCCCATGCGTCAATCACCGGAGTGGAAGCAGGCTTGTCGGGCAGTCCTATGTCCCAGATAGTGTCAGTGTTCACTGTCACATGACTCATCGGACCTTTAAGAAGCAGGCTTGTAGCTCCGGCAGCAGCTCGTAGCCTCATCTTACATTAACCTGTTTGCCTTTTACGCATCGATGAAATTTTTTAAGCACACCCGTGTGTTCAGTGTCACATAAAATGACAAGACAGTTCACGGGCGTGAACCAGTGAAGCGGATTTTGTCAACCTTAGTGATCCACAGAAATATCCCATCGTGCTATCACGAGCGTCAAACCGCAAAATGGTTAGGATTTTATCCGAACGTTGTCTCGGTCTCTTCCTCCCCTGTTGTCCTATGCAGCCTAGGCTCGTGGATTCTGTGGGCAATGATCGTCACGTGCAGTACATTCTATCTCATTTGGATAGGACTGCGTTTCAAGTGCGCTTATCACTGGCCTAAGCAGACTGGTATTTGTCGCTCGTGGAATGAGCGAGCGCATGTGAATCAGGACTGTTCGTTGCTTTGGGACACAGATGACATGTCAACCGATCCCACCACTGTACCAAGTAACTGTGTCGGATCTTGTCAATGTCTCTTAGTGAATCAGGTGAGCTCTTCTTGGTGATTTGTCCCCGGGATCACGAATTGATTCTTGTTCCATATTATTTTACATTTTAGTCAGAAAGTGAGTCCTTAATAGTTAAAATCTTGCAATTGTCTGTGATGCCAAAATCCGTCACCTTCAGAGTCACCCTCCGCGATGCATTGGAATTTACTATGATTCCCTACTCACCGAAAGACTTTCCCGTTAATAGGGGAGTCGAGTTCAGGGATCCGGAGCTATTCGTTTGCTATTTGAACTGTATACAAGCATCGAAGAAGCATGAGTTACCGTTGGATTCGGCAGTACAGGGTTTATTTATAATATGCCAAATAGCCAGCCGAACGTTTGCGGCCGGTGAATGACCATTCAGTTATTTCCGTAACGTTCAGGCGGATTTTGGAATCACTTTTCTAGGTAATCCATCACGCACTTCATTAGGAACTGTGTAGTGTTTCTTCATTTGGGTTGCTAGAAATCATCATCGACACTTCAGTCTAGGATATACGATTTCGGATCAAACACCGATGCTCAAGCGAACTCTAACGGTTCTGATGTTTGGTGGTACAGTTTTTCTGGAGCCGTAGTTTAGATAAGAAATCATGATTATATTTTTCAACCCGAATGACGCTCAAAAGTAGTGTAAATTAGGTGATCGATAGTCCAATAGCTCTGAGTCAAAGCATGGTGTCACTGCTAGTCGGGTAATCAATGTAGTCAACTCTACTAAGGACAAGAGACTACTAAGTCATGCAATGAAGTTGCCAGTTCCTACCTGCCACCCTGAATTGTACAGGCGGTACAAGTTGCTTGAATATCCTTCGGCGTAGTTTCGTTGTTGAAAAAGGTTTGAGTCATTCTGTTGGTTACCAACTACATCACCGTAAACTGGGAACATCTAAATGATTGATGGATCCTCTTTTGCCCTTTCTAAATAGTCCTAACTGGCCGATTTGTGTGTCATCGGTGTCGAGACACTAAAATAAACGCCTTCTGTAAGATTCAGCGCACACAGTATTCAATTCGATGAAATGATAAGATCTATGGAAAAAATCCATATATGGCAATCGGGTACGCTATTAGATTCCTTGTTGGTAATATTTTTGCCCAAAATTTGGAGAATCTATCTTTTCGAGTCCTCCATACAAATTATTCACAGCTAGTCGGTTCCTAGGTCCGACTAAATTAATCCCCGTGTAAACTCAGTTGCTGGGTAGAAAAAGGACCAAGTACAGAAAATAACATTTATGGACATCTCTTGGAATCTTTTAGCAGTATGATGTATACAATGGAAGACAGGTAAGGCATTCGTTCTCACATAACTGCGCTCCTAAAGACAAAATGAAGTGTAATTAGAGACATATGGGGTCAAAGCATTACATACTGAGGATCTGTAATTCCTATGGTACTGCCAGTAGACACTTTAATGGAAGGGGAATGTGGCAAGTCGGTGTGGAAGTCGCACGACACAGTCCGGTTCAGCGTTGCTTTAGTCTGCGTAGACAACCGACCGATCAGAACGGCGGCGACATGTGGACGTGAAGTCCAGGCAAACCTCAAATGCCATTGGTTCGAATACAGCGATTGCGACTCCCCCTACTTTCTATGTGAACACATTATTTGTAGGTAAATATCAATATCTTCCAGCCACTGAGGGCTTTTACTTTACTCCAGTGGCGTAATTTGGGTTAAAGTCAATCTTATGTGTTACTGCTGGTGGCTGAATTTATTGTTGCTTCTTCACGTACGAACATTACCTATCGTCATAACAACTGGTCATGTTATCTCGGGGGCATATAACGCGCCTAGGCTTTGGATCCCGTGCCTATATGGACTATCTGTACATTTGCAGTTGGAAAACAACTTTTTCGGTTATGGAGCTTCAGTCTGCATGAATTTCGTCCCGCATCTATTGTGCGATGAAGCGCTTGTTCAAATCCACACACACACACTAACACCGTCTGATTGAATATGGAATCGACTAATTCATACATTGGTGTGGTATAGTGTCCCTCGGTAGATCAAAACCCTGAGTGAAGCAGCCCAACCCCCGTACAACACTAGTTTACTACGAAGCGTTGCTCAAACATCGCGACATTTGGCTTTCGAATTACTCACTAATTGTAGTTGCTCGTGTGCATTAAAAAGATGTACATTAAATGGGGTTGAGGAATTTCATGTCGTCAGAAAACCAATGTTTGGGCTATCCAGGTGAAAGTATCGCATCCCAATAGCGGTGAATGTTATCTTTGCAATCCTAATTGGTGCACTTCAAACAAAAGTTTTTTTTTTATCCAACCGCTTGGCCCACCGTGTATTTCAAAACAGGCGCTAGATGAGAAGAAAACGAACCCGGAATATAAATGTCTTAAATGGACAATCTTTGCCATTCTGATACGAGTTGAATCACTTTCAATTAAACGGTCTACACTGTGTAAACACATTTTCCACTCTTACTCCTCCATCAAACAGCTTCCTAACGTTCTCATGTTATCCAATGTGCCAGAGAAACCTTTTGATGAACTGAAACGGGATTTACAATCATACTTCAAGTAAGCTAATTCATAATCTAGATTCAAGATTTTCCACACAAAATTATCGACTACTGAACTGCATATTTTGGAGTGCACTTAACCTAAATATGAACATTTTCTCGGTGCTCGCGTTTTCTATTTCTCTCTGTTAGCGCAATCAAATAGCTTGGATTTGAGTGACACCTCGGTAACGGATGACACTGGCGTCTTACTCCGTCATTAGCAACACAGGGGATATCAGTTTATACGAACGTCAACATAGGTATTGTGCGTTCAGTGTAGCGCGAACTCATATTGGTTTATTTAGAGTTCCCAACTAGTGCATTTTCGTTTCATGTAAAGATGGCTAAAATTTGTTCGAGTGTTCAAACAAAATTTTGTAATTTTCAAGTATAAATTTGTTCCTCCTTGCTTCTTTCAATTTTGCCTAGCTAGATTTGGCTCCTCCTGTCTTAATTAGTTCCGAATCCATCCGCGACTATTCACAGACATCACCATAGGGTGGAGCTAAATTCTCTTGTCAGCTCCCTCCTTCCTGAGTGGTAGGCGTTTAGCAAGTCAACATGGTTGCCCAAAAGTAGCCGCTGTTTGTCAGCCCTAGTCACGGCGTTCGTTCGCTGACCAATAGGTCACCAGTGACGGTCCAGTTCGCGGGGAAAGATTCAGATAGATGGTTCTCCCTGTGTGCTCTCTTTTGCGGTATCATTTTTTCCGGAGACTCTGAGCTACCTAAAAGATTGAGGTTTAGTTGCGTAACAGTTTTTCTGGTCCACATTCGAAACGCAATAGACGTAGCATGCGAATGGGCCAATTTTAGGCATGTTATATTTTGCCATTTTTGCGTTGTCTTTGTCAAACAAAAGTAATATATGTATGGCGAATATAGGAACGTTAGTACAATGAGCTAGAAAAGGTAGCCAAGTGCAGAATGTTTCGACAAGGTTTCCCATTCAAGGTAAAAGTCTGCAATTCAGTCATGTTTCAAACTGTTGGACGATAAACATTGCCTTGAGGCATATACAAATGGAAACCAAAAAAGTAGTTGCTAAATAACCAAGAGTGATGAATTGATTGGCTTATGGGATCAAGGAAGAATTTCAGATGAAAAAAGTGACAATAATGATCGCGACCCTCAGCCATGACAATAATTTCTTCTAGGTGTCACGTGATTCACTGTCGTAATTGTAATCGAACAGCTGCCCGGCGAATGAGCAACCCGTGGATATCATATTCGGTCCCCAAATCGAAGAAAATCTGCGCTTCTAGACACTGTCACTACAGCTTCAAGCAAGATACCTAAAATTTATGTGGTAAATCAACAATAAAAATCACTGAGCGAGTTTGTAAATCGTCCGGATGAAAAATGAAAAATTTGTGAGTGTCCCGACTGGTTGAGGTTGTGATTCGGGTTACTGTGAGAGTGCACACAATTCGAACATGAGCTAAACAGGGTTAAGATACACTGAGTTCAACTTGGTAAGGAAAATCAAAGAATTTGAGCAGGAAGTGTAACCAAAAAGATAAGAAGGTTTTCATTATGATCTTTTCGAATTTTCCTTACATTTAGAGGACACTTGAGCACGTAATGGTCTGTTTTGCTTTACTTTCAAGTCTAAACTTTTCCATCAGAATCGCGAACTCCCTCGGGTGGGTGAGGGTAAATTTTGCATCGGGCATGTTAGTGCCTTCGGTCTTTGACCCTTTTAATCACGTATCTGAAAATTGGATTTAATACCTCACATGCTCGAGTGCTGGTCTACGTAGCAGGTGATCAGTTCAGTATTTTAGGGCCTTACAAATCTATCCGACTCCCCTGTAACCTATGCTCGAAAATAAGTCGACCAATACTTTTGAAGGCTGTTGTAGGGCATGGTCCAAATAACCTTTTCAAATTAATTAATTAGTATTAGCTGGTACTTGTCAAATCATAGTATTCACTAAGCGAATTCAGTGTTAAACAGTATTCCACTTGCTACTCCAATTGAACAGATGAACTGAATACTTTATCAACGACTTATGATAGGACGGATATCTATTGGCAGTCCATAAACTGGGCTATCCGTTATCAGTTCCAAAAGCCATATTCGTACACTGTTTCGAAAATCATTGAGGTACTAAAACCCATTCTTGATTCGAACACCAGAGCTCATGTGGTTTTGATCGCTTAGCAAACGTTCCATCATCAATCGAGGTAAAACAGATGCGGTCTAAACGCCGTGCGCAGCGATTAGAACCCCGTGAAAATCTCCAGCCTGAGCTATGACAAACAAATTTACAAATTCATTGAATTCCGAGCTCACCCAAATAACTGAGGAAAATAAAATTTTCCACTGTTTCCGAAACGGTTTTTCAATTTTTGATCAACTGAAATTCCCGTAATAAAATTGGGGTTAAAATGTTGAAACTTATTTGCGCTTCGGACCATATTTGTATGTAGTTCACTGATTGCAGCTGTCACAGGGGCAAAATGATAATCGTCGGTCCTATTCAATTTATTTTGTAGTAGTTATCAATAGGCAGTTGGTTGTTAAAAAGCGTGTATGGCGGTCCCAAAACTCCAGGCGTTCGGTGGGATTCAGTCACGGTTCTTCACTAGTCGCTCGTAAGCATTGCATGAAGGAGAACACATGCACGTTGCGCGAAGTTCATTTTCTCAACAGTAGCATCAACAAAAGCATTGCCAAGCAGTTTCATCGTACAGCTTTATCAAACCGCGAGAGACCAGCTTTGGGATCAACCAAAGCGAATAAATTGTCGTCATTGTTGGGGATTTGGGCAGTTAAAATAGCCGGATTAATGGTTCGTTTCGATTCGCTAGAGCGATATAATCAATAGGGGTTATCAAGGAATACAAAGTCAGACGGAGGGTTAGAAGGAGTAGATTATAGATAGGTAATTGATGAGGAGCTAAATGTTGACTGTGGGATTAGTTGAAACAAAGTCAAGAGAAACGGGAATGCTGGATTCTACATTCACGATTTATGTTCCACTTGATGTGACAAGTATGTTGCTTGCGTTTGCTGATTTGAGCACTCCAATTCAATGCATGGTCAGTTTGCGACGATGCGGTCTACCGCCAACTCATCAGTTGTTTTGGTAGACAAACGCAATCCCAGACCAGACTAAAGTGCAATTCTCTCGTACAGCTGATTGGGCAATAACAAAGAATTACAGTATAGGTACAAACGCTTATGTCCGGGTAAATTTCGATGTTTGACCGACAATTTAGTTCCCGTGTGGACAGCTTACACAGATTATCGATCCACATGCTGGTACGTAATCCGATTTTCATTACGCAGTAATTCGCAATAAGAAGGTTAAATCTAGTATACAAAAGGCACTGTAAAGAGGGTGTGTGTGTGGAGAACATCCAACTGACGTTCATTTTGTTGACTCTGCTTTGAAAACAGAAAAATTATAGGCTCTTGCGAAAATGAAAAAAGGAGGAGAATTCCCGAGCTTTGCAGTCCGGGGACTAGCGGAAAATCGAACTAAATAAGTTCAAAATCCAGGAACCAAGACTAGATAGAAATGACTGGTCGCCTGTATGCAAGAAGAATGAGAGAAATTCATTGGAAAGGGAACTGCCGAAGCGTGTTTTGAAAAACAGAAATCAAAATAATAACTTTAGAAAACAGACGGTGAGGCTATTGCTCAGCGGTGAGCAAGTGATTTGGTGTCAAGGGGGATCCATTAATCAGCCAGACGGCTTTTCGTTTAGTCCGATTGAGAAAAGAAAGCAGGCGTAGACGAATCTCCGCCTCGCACATGACTGCTATATTCCAATGTCGGACGAATTTTAGCTTTGGATAAAGGCAACTGGTGGCTGGAAGACGTTTGGCAGCAAGGAGAAAACTAACTTCACGCGCGGCGCAAATGTTGGCACAAAAGAGTACTAGGACAGAAAAGAACTTATGAGCAAGTCCAGTAACAAGCGTGACTCATTAAAATGAAGTCAAGTTAGAATTGAAGTGTGGAGAATAAAGGAGATGTATCAGTGAAATGGAAAATAGTGAAGTCTTGGCAGTGTCGAAACAAACATGCGGGGTAGGATACCGAACAGGATTTCGTCCTAGATCAGAAGCAAATGATGTACTGAGAACAAGGCGATCCTGATCGACGTTGGTAGCGGTTTGGCCAGTAGTAGTGTAGAAAAAAGAGAATTTGATAGTTAGGTCATCAATCAAACCGTACAAAAGATTAGAGCTTGATCTAGAAAGATTGTATGCTGAAATTTGCCCGAAATTGATGCATATACGGCTTGACTGGCCTATCTGGCTTAGTACATGCGTCTCAGATTGCGCTCTTTCTTTACGGAGTTCAAGGCAACGCCTTGACAACTTTATCCGATACACAGACCGATGCGTAACCCATCGTAAGTTATTTAATGTATGAATAAAAATTATTAGAAATTTATTTGGGCACCAAACTCAGACGAAACTTTTTATAGTTTTGGAAAACAAGACTGCCTAACATTTTGAATGTACACAGAAAGTTCACAATCGTTCATTTTGTTGCTGCATCGCTTCGACCTTCATCAAGGTGATACATTCTTCGTGATTCTTCTAACTTCAGTCCGATTGATTCCTTCAGTACTCAATATTGCCTTGCTGATTGCTGTCTCTGTTGTTGATTTACGACGACTGGCAGCACCCAGTTCAGATTTGACATAAGCGCCGTCTTTCAAACGGTATAATGGGATGGAATAAAATAAGAGGAATTGACGTAACTATGTGCGAATCAATATTGGGTCCGCTTACCGGGCACAAATTTAACGGTTCATACTTCAACATAACCAGGAGCCAGGTCACGAGTGAATGCAGTTGTGGTCACCATGCCTCATTTATGTCGGCCAACATACCAACCAAAAAGCTGTATGGAAAGTTTAGTCAGTGGCAATGGTCCATGTAAGTCCAAAAAATTCAACCGATGAATATTTGTCAGAAAAAAACCAATATGAGTAAATTGCTCCTGATCAATGAACGAGGTTTTTTGCGATTGCTTGATTTGTTATTCTCGTCAGGTCTCGTGTCAACCGGTGACGCTGATTCAGTGGACTAACTGATTTCAGATCACCATCCAGGCACACATTTTCAGATTTCTAACAAAATACTGATTTTTTTCATGGTTTTCGTAATAGAAATAGTCTATATCCATTCTCATTCTAGTACACGTCATCAATGTAATAGCTTTCACGTGAGAGTTGATTCGCAGCTGACTCTGGAAGACAGCTCACGCTGAGTAGTGGATTGGGAGCGTTTGTTAGTGCTTCCATTCGCGTCATTCTCGATTGAGTTGAAATCTTATGATCTTAGCGACTAAACACTTTGCCAATATCCTTCCGGTATTACCCTACAAATTTCGAGCGAATAAACACTTTCAAGATTTTGCAAACCATAAACGTGTTTACCTCGATTCGAATACTCTTGACATGATCCTGAAATAATATGGGGAATATTATAGTGGGGCAATGTCTTTTGTTTTCCTCTTCTTATTTACTATCCGACAGTTGCAGGACATTATACAGTCGGGGTCGTTGTCATTAATTAGCTAATTGGTCAACTACCGTAGGACGCAGGAATCAAATTCAAGTTGAATGCTTGATCATCACCAGCCATGCTGCAACAAGGACGTGAATAGCCCGGCGCATTCAACTTGTCAGTTATGTTTGTACTCATAATCACTCCCTTTGAGAGGCCAAATTATGTCACCTTTCTAGATGAGCTTGGCGAATATTTGGGTTTGCTTTTATACATTAATCCACTCTGCAATTGCACCTTCTTTTACACTGTCCTTCGCATAGCTCATTCGATCCGCCGGTCAATGTCCAATGGATTCGACCACTTTACGACGTGTACGATATTGTCACACGGGAAAAGTTAAGGTGTGTTCAAATCTTGTTTTTTAACTTGATATTAGGGTAATATAATCGCCTTTATTGAGTATCGATAAATATTGACATATTTCAGTGATCTTTTGTTCCTTGGTGTTCTCTAGCGAAGAACAGACCGTATGCAGGAACGGAGAAGTGTACACATACCGATAGATGCAGGGAAGCACACTGACTTGACGAGCTTTGTCTCTATGTAAAAAACGACATTTTATGTATTGTATTACCTATTGGGCGCGCCAAATGTGTGCTGAAGGCGAACTTTCAGAGGTGATGAAAGCTATATGCAACGCACTCAAATCCAATTGGTACCAAGGTGTCTTCCTCTAAAAGAAACATGTGAACGCACGCTGACGATACAGTTGCCTTTGTGTACCCGAAAAGACCGTCTATGCATACATGGCAATTGAATAAGACATATTAACTGAAGTAATAACCTGCCTAATATCACATGGAGTGAGCAAATAGCTTCGCGCGGCAAAACGTCCACTAACTTCTAGCACTCAACCGAGTTTGTGCCTAAAACTTAAAATCAGACTACATAAACTGTCAAATTCATTTTTTGTTTATTCATACTCCTGCTCTTATGAGGTAGAATACGTAGGTGGAACCACCCGTCGTCTGTTTAATCGGGTCCGGCGACACTGCTCCGCGTGGCTATTCAGAGTGGTCGGCCAGTGGCTATCCAGATCAATACTGGCGCAAAATAATGCGAGGTGAATCGTTTAACGTCGTCCTCATGTGTCTGTCTATCCGATAGCATATTCCATCTTCCGTGGAAGCGATAACTTAGATTGCACAAGCTCATCAAGTGAGCCCAATATCACTTTCCTAACTTCTCACAAATCCCACGAAGTAAGAGCAACAACTCAGCAGGTATCCATAAATTTAATCTTTAGCAGGTTAAAATATCCCCAGTGAGATCGAAACTAATAACATGACTTTGCGACTGGGAACCTCAGTTGAAATGTTTCAAGTGAACAGCAGTGATCTAATGAAGAATACTATAGAACATACGTATTTGCCATATTAAGACTTCTATATATTGAAATGATTCGTCATGCAAAAGAAACGCCCTCACTATTACTAAAAAACCATAAAAGTCCTACAAGGCTGTTTCATTCCTTCCACCAGTTGTCGTCAGTGAATATCCAGCCGGAAGGTTCTCAGTAGTTTATCGAAAATCAAACTGACATGATATAGTACTTTTGCCTGTCACTGAATTGTGCAAATCAGGTGTTACTATGGCATTCCGAATCATTTGAAGACCACTATGCATCCTTTACTGTTGATAGATTTTCGCATTCCATACTATTATTTCTCGATAACCTTTGTCGGAATACCCTGGGAGGAGGTCATAATATCACTACTTTAGGGTTTGTTATAGAATAACGTATTCTCGCCGAAGCTCAGTTTAAACTCTAATGGAGTTAGCATCCGCCTTATGATAGCCGAGGGGTTTGAACCGTAATCTTACGCTGCCAAATAGGCTGGTTCGAATTCCACCCACGTTAGTCACTGTCGTTGTACACAGTACTAAACTGTTGTCTAACTTTTGGTACACTGCGTCTGCTTATGTTTCCGTTTCACTTTCAGGTACAAGGCTTCAGTTTATCCCTTACAGATCAGTGGGTTTCTGGGCTCAAGTCCATCTCTACAGCCACTAATCTTTCATTCAGTCGCTGTCCTTTTGGTTGTTATCAAGCAACGCTGTCTACTTAAACGAGAAGAAGACGACTAGACAGTGCGTAAGGTTTACACAAAATAGTAGTTTGGGCAACCATATGAAAAAGAAAGATTTGGAATGCGTGAAAACTACAAACTCCTATATTGAGGCGTGTTACTTAATGTCTTTAATTGTAGTCTAGGAAGGTCACATGGGTACTATTTCGGTTGATTAACTGTGCCTACACCAGCCCGTCCGCTTGACATCTTCAAGGAGAAAAGGAGACCGAACGACATGCCAAGGACTGGAGTAAGCCTCCAGAATCTACGTTCTGTTTCCGGCAAAAGCAAACGCTTTTGGTTCCGTACTAGGTCAACGCAAACAAACAGAATTTGTGTTCCTTCAGCTTCTACTGTTGAGGGTGAAATATACCAGACAGATTTCTACAAAATCAAAGCTATAGTTATTTTGATTCACCTTACTATCTACAACTAGTGAGATCCTTCCTTCTTTTCTAATTGCCAATTGAATGCATGTTTGTGTGCCACTTGACATTTACCAATGAGACTTTTGACTGTGATATTCATTGTCCAAAATTTCATTGACGACTTCCTCCGTTTCTTCCTTGACAGGACTAACTGTTTTGGTCTAATACGTACTAATAGAGACATTTGTTTAGAATTTGTGCATGTTAACTTCATTTGAACCGCACGAGAGCTGATTTGTGAACAATTTGCTTATTCCAACGAGACGTGACTGGATTTGTCTTTTAGGTCGCTACGGTCTGCGTCAGAATGCGGAGAAAACCAATCTGTTTATCAATTCAAGTGGGCTTACGGGTGGAGTGAAAATCACCTGCTGATGCATCTCATTTCCGTCCTACTTCTTATTGATTACGGTCCGTCTCCATTAGCTTCAATAAGGGCGATCAATTCGATCGAAAACAGACTTGATTTTTTTGATCAACTGTCATCTGTCAAATAACCTATTGAATTATTCCGCTCATTACCAATTACGCACTCCCCTGTAGTATTCTAATCGGATTTTAAATCCGTACAATCAGTGCGTCGTCGACGCAAACATGTTGACCCTTGATGTCCGTAATGGATATAGCGATTTAATGCAAACTGAATTTACATCCTTCCCCCGTTGTTTAGTGGTGCCGAATCTCGTTCGTCCAGGTTTCTATAGGATCTATAGACCTTTCCGGCTACTTAGATAGCACATTCAAAGCATCCCAGATTTCTTCGTTTGACGGCCTGGCTGGCATTGACTTTACGTGACCTGTTACTCAGTCTTACCAAGATATTCATCGATCAGGTCGCTAAGGTGTCCGGAATCGTCTTTCTCTTGTTCTAGATCTAGCAGGTTCAGTGCCTCAGCACCCTGATAGGTTTTTGTTAGTTCGCTTCGAGTCGGTTTATACGAATGTTAGACTTGAACTATCGTACTCAAGTCTTAGTTCTTGTCAAGCAATGCAGTGAAAGGAAGGTGCGAAGTCTTATGCCAGAAAAATTAGAGAGAAGGTGGCGTCTTCCGAATTCCTGAACTCCCCAGACTGCGACATTCATCCATATCGTCTAGGGTCTTCAGCCCTCACATTTTAAGATTTTGACTGCGCTAACCCGGCGATCTACATTGAGGGATTGGAGACAGTCTAGTGATTAGACGTTTTACACCCTTACACTAAGTAATGAGCCGACAACCTCGACCCATATCCAAGGCAAAATGTGCCACAGGAAAAAGTGGACACTGGGACGGTCGATTTATGGGTCCGCGTATCACATTTCTCAAACACCTTAATCTATTCAAACTCAGCGCTTGTCCTAGCGGTTGGATTTCTTATTTGGGGTTTCACTTTTGAGTTTCCACGATCACTCATTCAACATACTTTACCGATAATGCCAAAACGAAAGTGTTCAAACGCCCAAAGCCTTTGCACATGTTCTGCCCGCCATGACCACGTTTCTGAGCTGCATATGAGGACCAAGCTAGTTGCTGTGGTTTATTGCCCACATATAACCGATAAGCTGGTGTCACGCCAAAATCACAGATGCTCCAAATTAGTGAATGCAAATCCGGCATCCTGTATACGCGCAGACGCTTCATTCAACACTAGGGTACCTAGTAGGATGCGCTAGACAAAATGACAAAAGCCATTCACTTTGTTCAGCTCCTCTCTTGCAAGGACAAATTTAGCCTTTGAACCAATCCAGTCCTACAACAGCATTTTGCACTAGGAAGGTGCGAAACGAATTCCAATCATTTCTACACCATCTTTCAGGCGATCAGCAAACCACTGCAATTCGATTTTCACTAAGAGGTATACTGGAACATACATATCCGAAATCAGGAACCTTACTGTCTGAGCAGAACTATTTTCATATGCATCGTCTGTGCAAAGTTGAGTGAGGCAAATGGGAAAGGGGGAACCTAGATTTCTTGTGATGAACTTGGTTGAAAGATCGTCATAAGCACGACCTCGTCTTTGGCTGTTTCCGTACAATCCAAGAGGCCGGCGGTGGCCAAGCGGATAAGGTTGTGGCATTCGGACGTGAAGGTCACGGGATCGAATCCCCCCACCGACGATCAACTTCCCCAGTTGGCAGCCCTCTGCTGGCAGCAGACCACTTCATGAAAAATTATGTACATTATTGCTTTATTAATAAAGGAAGTAAAAGATAAAAAATAGGAGGAATGTGTTTCCGTAACAAACCATTCAACGAGAGCTAATGCAGGGGAACTTCGACTGAGCCGAACGTCGCCTTCTGACCAAGGTGGAGCTCGTGCGAATAAAGAATATGCTTCCATATTCTAGCACATTTCACTCAGAAAGGGTTTTGTGGATACAACTGCGACTGGCTCTCTAACTGGTTTGGGTTTCGCGCGCTTACGCGCGTCTTTCGCGACGGAGATATCACCCGCGAGGATTTCGGATGTAATTTCTATCATATTTATTCTTCCGTGATTTCCAAGCCACTATTGTTAATGGGCACAATCACCGATTTACACAAGTGTTTTAGGAATGCACTGCCTTTCCCAGATCGACTTCGGGAGGTTTAGTAACTCCGATGTTGAAGCTTCTGTATCATTCCTGATGAATGACGGAGAAAGACCACCTGGTCCAATAGCCTTTTACTACCTAAGTAAACTTATCTTCCCGGTCGCCGCTATTTCTACTGGACGACTGATGTTTATCTACGTCGTTTTGCTTACAAACATAAGTTGAAGTCCACCGTCGAATCGGTCGAACTAGTCTGTTCGTTGAAAAACTGTCCACACCCATAAGTGATGCTCCTGATGGTGAGTAACTGAGCTGCGGTACTCCTTTATCACTGAAATTAAATTGTTTCCGTGACCCACGACTCCTGGGCGGTTTGTAAAAATTGAATACATAGCTCGTGGCCTCATCCTTCTCCATCGCACTGCATTTTCCTATCTACCGCTGCTCGCGGTCATTTGGCAGGCTTCTTTTTGGCTGATGTCTCAAAAATGTAAGTGTCTCGTTGTATATGTTATCCGGAGGGACTAATCCGCAGACGTTGAGGAAATCAGCTGATGTCGAAGAAATCCATGGTCTGTTGTTGGCGTTCGTCCGGCTCCTGCGAATTTGGTTGTCATGATAATCGCGTTGATGGGTTCGACTAGAACTCACTTTGGTGAAGGTCATATGAAAGCGGCTCGGCATGGGACATGGATTTCTTTTAGGCGTTCAGATATCCTCGGTGGAAATAAAAACAACACGGACCAAAATGTAATCTGCTTCCGCAGGTGTGGACCAAATTGACCGACCTTCTTCGAGTGATCGTTACCAGCAGTAATCATTTACCGTGCGGTCAGTCTGAATCCGACGATCTGAAGGCAAAGGAGAGCATCAAGTGAGCAGACATCTCTTTTTGTGATCCAAATTCTGTTCTTCGGAAACAATCTATGGTCGGACCTAAGCTGAATGAGGTAATCGCCGTCGTCATTGCGGTGTGCTGTAACAACGATTGGGTCTTCGATGCGCTTTCCTATCTCAACTAAGTAGACATATTCGGCGTTGAAATGACCAGTAACATTTATAACGTTTGCTGAAAGCATACTTCTAAGCAACACAAAAAACTTCCAGGTAAAACTCGTCTTTAACGTCAAGGCAAGTACAGACAATGGCAACATCTGCATGCTCGATTACCATAGACCTACATTTCGTTCATCTGCTGTTCCCACGCATAGAAACCTCTAACAGAACTGCATTGGGCGGCTACTTCGTCAGATCCCTAAGCACTGACATTCCAAGCGTTTCGCTTCAGATAAGCTATCTTGCGATTCTCTACGAGTCATGGAGGCTCGCAAACCATTACTCCATGTTTAGATGTAAGTGATTTCGCATTTTTTTTTCTGGAAGTTCTGATTTCAAATGTGCATCAGTTGCCAAAGGTAACTTTTGAGCTCTCCTTCGATGTAATCTTTGAAGAGGACTTTATTCCACAAGTGCATCTTGGATGTTTTTCGTTCGCCCAGCATAACATGCAAGTCTTCACCACTACTTTTTTGAACAGTAGTCATCATTGCGCGTATCATAACTGCTGGTTCTTTCTTGCTGTGGAATTGACCGTACAAGGAGCTGCTGCATTGTTTTCCCTCGTGGTTTGGAGGAGATCATTTGCGCAACGGTAGTTGTAATAATTAGCTAAAACTATGCACTGTTGTTCCTATTGTATCGTAACAACGAAACGGTGGGCAAACAGCAGCTTCTGATTTGGCCACCGAGATCCGTGAGCGCGGATGTATGAAAATCATTTGTTAATAGCCAATCGACGTTTGCTCTACACTGCTGGCAATTGGACTTTTTTGGGGGGCTTTAGAGAGTGGGCCAACTGGTTGAAGTTCAGTCGATCCGATGCCATCGAATGACTAGTGTGGAATAAGACGAAAAAATTCTATTGCAGCCAGTAAACGGATAGTCATGAAATTTGAGAACAGAAATTACTGAACTGCGGTTGGATATTCGATTACAAACGTATTCAAATTCTTCTCCAGACCTGGTTACTGTGGAGTAATAGAGCTTTTTGCCGAGTGCAGATATCGAGAGGTAGCTTTGATCGATGCTAATCTGATGGGTAAACAGCAGGAAAGGAATTCCGAGTATGAAGTTACGGGAAGAGCGAAGTCTACCTGAATCCGAATGGAAGTTATATAAAGTATACTCCCGAAGGTATGGAGTTATCACGCTCACTTTTGGTGGTTAGTCTCGACAAATGGTTGATTCCGACAATTATCAATTTTACGGTGTTTGACATGATGGACTAGTCCGATGGCGCGGTAAGAGATTGTTCACTTAGCGGCACTTTCTTAGAAAATTTATCCTCAAACAAGGCGTCACCGATACTGTAGATGCGTGCTCAATCAGTTAGTTAGTGAACTATTCTAGAAAGCATTTTCTAGTATTAAAATGGGTCCTTGGTTAATTGAAATATATTTCCATTTCTTCTTCTTTGCTAAGCCTCATTTCAACTTGATTTTAGTTCGTTGACACAAATTCTAAATCTGTTCACTAACGTTGTCATTTTTCTTACATCACTTTATCGGATCGATATAACGAGAGTTTATTATGACCCCTTTGAGCCTACGCCCACATCTGTGCACGTGTTCGCAAATGCATGCGGAATACATACACACAACCGTACCCTTTAATCCAAGTCAGCAATCAACTTTCCATCATTACGTGTTTAAGTACAGTGGTTTTATGGTCTCGACACTTCGCCACACGCAACCTCACAAGCACAAAGTTCTTCTACCTACGAGTTCCGAAATTATCATGTTATCAACCGTTCTTCAAAAGATCACCTTTAGTCCTCATTCACACTTCGGTTCATTGCACCTCTTCCGGTGGTGGAATGCTGGATGTAGGTGAGAGCGACAAAATGGGATTGCAACCATGCACACCTAAATGGGATTTCTTGAAAGGAATATATATGGGTTACGATCACCGTGTTGTGAGAATTCATAACCAGGTGATCAATTGGAACAGTTGGATGAGTCCAAACAAATACTTACTACTGTGTGAACTCAAGGAAATTTAACACTGACAGGGAGATCTATAATATGCAGTCGTAATCGTCCCGAGTTGTCCTCGAATTTGCAAGTGGAATTACATATATGAGACCGCACGCTAACAAATAGTTGATGGATTTCATACGTGTTGGAGAGGAAGAAATAAACCAAAGGAGCTTGTCTGTTAGCTTTCCGATAATATTCTACACCGATATTTCTGAAAGTATGCTTCCATATACGACAACAAAATATACTGATGAGCAGACAGTTTCAACAAAAGATAAACGTTTTTTTTGGAAAATTGATCATCATCATCATCATCATCGCCTATTTGCATTAGGTTCTGTTTTTTCTGATTAGCCATGCATCATTTGATGGTAACGATTTCAAATCGAAATTGCGCAACAAGGCTGAGAATAAAATTTCGGGTCAGCTTCGTATCGGGTTAGTATAACCATGGATTTCGAGACTGATGAACTGAACGAAAGCCTTGTCTCATTGTCATCGGGTGGTAGGGAACATGTTCGAAGATCCACGCTAGATGTCGTTGATTTTTCTACCACCGGATTAGCTCGCCACATTGTTCGTGAACTGGGACATGACGACTAAGTGGCAGCATTTAACAAGAGTCAGCATTTTTGTTTTTGGACTTTTCAAGCTTGACTTTAAATCCTTAGAAAGAATACTGTTATGATAAACGATACGTTGATATATTTGATTCTTTCAAATGGGCAAAGCATTCTGGAAAAGTGAAGCAAAGCGACCAATAAAACAGGTGCATAGATGTTCACAACCGATACAAACTTGCGAGGGATCTAGCAAAAAGCTGAAAAATTCTTATCTAAGTGGACTGCAGTTTCGGCTAACCGGCTGTGGAGGCTGTTTTTGTTCGTCTTTCTTTTTTCAGCAAAATTTGCTGTCACAGTTGCAAGTCTGTGCGATCGTCCGATTGCTTTCGGTAACATCAGTCGGTTTGATTGCATTTAAGACTGGTCAACATTTTAACGACCCAGTTATTTCATGCTTTTTGTAAGAATTCTTCACTAATCAGACGTGATAGACGCTTGTATTTTCATGACAAATAGGTTGGATAAGGCAGACGTGGATGGTACAGTTGTCGGTTAGACTCATAGCCTAATAGATCAGCATTGGTCTCTGAATTCGTCCCTGTGGGCTTCAGTTTGTGCAACCACTCATATCCATTACCTCTAATTCTTATAGCTTCACAGTTGCGCAGTCAGTTGAAAATTTTGTGCGGGTTGGCGAGAAGCCGAATTCTCAAGGCTACTTGCAATATTTCATTTACGTGTCCTCCAGATAGGCAAAATCCATCACATGAATATTCTTGCTGCTTAATATGTCATTCTTTGGAGAAATCTTCATAAATTACGCTTTAAAGCCGAGTTGTGCGATGAAATCATTCCTCCATCTCCTAAAGGACCATTGAGGTCTGTAGATATTAATGACTATTATCACACCAGCCTCAAAAATAAAGTGTCATCGGACTACTTTCGGCAATGCACCGTAGAAGATGCAGTCTGAGACCGTCGCCCACCTCACTGAAAACGGTAACCTTTTCGAATTAGTTTCGATGACATTGTTAGTAAACGTGGGGGACAATGACGGTTTCGAAATAAGGGTTAAGTTCACACTGCTGGGGTTGAATCATTCTTGGTAAACGACTGTTTCTCACACAAGATATTACCAAGGCTGTCGGTATATGGACACCGAAATCGTCGCAATACTGCAAGCACATGATAGGATAATTTTATCGACACTCCTGATGTCAGGTTTGGGTTATTCGGCCAAAGGAGCTCGAATGGCAAAGGAAGCCTTAAATGTGATTAGTATGGGACGATTGGGGTATGTATTGGGCAGGACCCTGGGTCGACTACTTTGGTGTGCCCTGCTTGTCGAAGTAGGTTATGATTAGAATAAAAGTTATAAAGACAAACCCATAACGTTTTGTTTACTCATTCGCTTGTTCCTGTAGCATAATGAACATCGGCCGCACCACCAGTCGCTTGTTTGGACGCATCCGCGATCACCACCCTGCATGGTTGGGCACTGGAACAATTAAGTCACTTAATAGTGCAGTCGTTTCACATTTAGCACAGAGTAACCACACCGTGAATGTGACCCAAGCTTTCCAGGTCCTGTATAGGTTCAGAGGTCAACAATCTAGGTTGGCAAAGTGTCGCCTCTTGAGCACTACGGAAACTGTCGCAATCCGTCTTTAAAATCCTGCACTGTGCGCTCAAAAACAATTTATGGCTTCTCTTCATCTCCCTTGGCTCACCCTCCGTCCTAATGCGAATCCCAAATCACAAAACAATTAACAGCGCATTCATCTGCATTCGGGTTATGCATGTAACACCACAAATCCCTTCCCCATCCATATTTTTATCTGACAAATTCAATCGTCCTTAAAAAAATTCCTCCTAATATATTGTGATTGTCAATTACGAAGTGGTCACTATAATCGCCTCAGATTGGTATCCTTTCTTCACCAGTTAATTGCATTTCAATTGGTCTCTAGGTGACTCTCTCAACTTTTTCAGTAGATGGAACCTAAGGTCGCATGATTAGTATCAAATTCTAAGCCTTTTAATAATAATTATCACCAATGCTGTTGTTTGTAACCACGATGCATTTCTGTTTACTTCCAGACTGAAAGCCAAATTACTTTTGCAGATAGCGAACAGAGAGTACGAACGAACCGGTCGTGAGCCAAGATACTTCAACGGTCTTTGCGGATGTGGTACCTGTCTGAAACGTGGTTGTTTCTCTGACTGTTGTTATTGTTGTTCGTGTTGCGTTAACGAAACTCACTACAACTCCGAACTGGCTCGTGAAGTATATCGTGAGCGAATATTGGCAGACAAAATCTGGTTGGATGATCAGTATAAACGATTGATCAATTCTGATACCGGTGATACGGATGTCAAACAACCAATCGGATTCTCCACCGGGGTCGTCTTTGTTGGTTTAAACAATGCGGACGAAGCTTTGCGGTAAGAGAAGATTAACGAGATGTTAACTGTTTTCCATGTAGAAAACTCTCATTTGGGCAAAGTCACCTCGTCGAGTGAACAATGAAATATAAATAACCTGAAAATCCTTTGAATGAGTAATTATCTTCTTTTAAGATACATAGAAAAGAAATTGTCACGTTGAACTAAGGAAGTGTCGCGCGAGTCTGACAAGCTGTACGTATAATTAGAGGATGTATTGTCATAGTCGGTTATGGTTAGCTTAAGCCAAGTATGGAAATTTTTTAGAGCATTGTTCAGCAAATATCAACACTTTAAACGTAGTTACGTTTGCGGCAAAAACTGATGTTATTATCTCTTCGGAAAGCCACGATAAGGTATGACAAAACAAAAAAGGTTCACCGGGTATGGAAATTGTTTGCTTCATTGACAAATTGTTTGTTTTGTAAACATTTTATGCACCCATTAGAACTATTGTTACAATTGACTTTTCAATCTACGCCAAAGTGGATTCAGTGTCGCATATGTTTACAGGATGAGTTATTGTCGTTAAGCTTAGCCTGAACTTCAACAAGTAACGCCTTATCTTTTACTTTATTCCAGTGTGGCCACAGAGTTCTCTATTTACCTGCAGCGAGCCATTCCAATGGACTACACGATCCACCCAAGTACTCATACGGTCTGTCTCCCACTGAATCGCTGGTCTAACATGTTGACAAACGAAAGACAGGCCAGAATCTACGCTGCTGCTCCATTTGGTCATTTGCAACTGGCACCGTTGCCTGCTGACATTCTGTGGTAAGTCCTGTGCTCATGTGCCAAGGTTTAGGCTGAGGAAAAGCATAAAGCAACAATTATTTAAAAAGAACGGTACGTTCAGTCAGTCAATAGCAATGCTCAACTGACGAACGGAATCAGTGGAGCAGCATGGATGCTTGGTAACCTTTGTTCTAACAGGCCTTGATCCACAAAGTGATAGACTCTCCGAAATTATCAACGCGAAACAAATGCCATAGAATACAATATGGATCATCCGCAAGCCATTGGAGAGTCAAACTCTTTTGCGCCCAAAGTGCAGGTCTGGTGGAAATATATTATTATCTTGTCTCATATGATTCATGCGTACGTAAAAGATCATAGGTGATCTTCCCCATCGTGATTAGTCAAAAACCAATAGATTCCTTGGCGGAGCATAATAAGATACGTGGGATGGACAAAACCAACCAATGCCGATATTCTCCACGCATTTGGGCTAGCACAGATAACAGATTACTGGAAGTGGTCTTGCTTGAGAGAAAAAATGTACGTGTGAATTTGTGGAACAAGCTGTCCAAAACTTGATTCACGAGACAAAAATCTGTGAGCACTTGACGAGATGTTAACGTTTATCCTCACCATTGTGTGGCAATTGTTAGGAAGTTTAGACTCTCCCAACGGGTGACAGGTATACAGTTAACTGAACATCCTTGTAGTAATTTCATGGAAGACTTTTCCAGTACAGTGGATTAGATGAGTGTGTTCTTCCTAATCTGACTTGCGAAGTGGCCAAACCAGTACGATTCATACGACAGTTACTCAAATAGCAGCAGCTTCAACATGCCTTTTGAGTAGTAGTAGTAATAGTAGTAGCAGTAGTAGTAGTAGTAGTAGTAGTAGTAGTAGTAGTAGTAGTAGTAGTAGTAGTAGCCTTATGAATCGGATTTATGAGATGAAACGTGTCAGGCCGAAATTCCTTTTTTAAAATCAAATGTGAAGTTATCTGAGATAAGGCAGAAAAATAACCGTGTCGGTTCAAGTCTTATAAATACAGAGGTACTGACCGTCATGTTGATTTGTGACGAAACGTCCCTGATCTAAACGACAAACTGAGTCAAGGGGACCCTATGAAAACCAGCAACCAGGTCATCCGTATTTCTGGTATTCTTGGGTTTCATCTTAATCCCCGGAATAACAACTTAGCTACTGCATCATTAATGAATGGTGTACACTAGCAGTTGAATTATCATGAAATCGTTGTAGACTAAAATTTTAACGACTGGGTTTCAGCCCAGTTTGTCGTCATTCAACCCTAGCGCTATAATAAATCGTTACTGTAACCAAGGGCCGGCAGCGATCAAATGAATTTAGCATCCGGCATCGAAAGCGTCAGTGCTTCGAATCTCAGGTCCGCCGCGGGGCATTACTGGTAGTCGGCAACTCGCTGTATTCCTGCGCGTTACCGCATCTGACCTAATGAGACATGCGGTTCTATACCATCCCAGATTTCAAGGTCACAACTGTCAATCCCGTCCTACTAAGTAGAAGGAAACCACCTGTTCGATCGTAGCTTGTCAAATATACTTCTCGATGCAAAGAATGCAGGTGCTTTTTTCGTCATTTCGCTCCTCATGCCACCTCAAAACCAAACGGGAAGATGAACCTGTGTATACAATTAGTAGGATCAAAAAGGAACACTGCAAACTGTTTGGATCCTCAGTCCGGTGGATGCTGGGCGTATTTTAGGAATCGTAGATGTTAGTAAACAACATTCACCGAGAAGCCGATGCAAATGAATCTAGCTTTTACCACGAAATTTCTCCTCAGCAGTATGTTTCGCATACGGATGAATGAACGAAATTCCCTCGGAAGCACACGACCGGTTTCATCCATCCTTATGTGAAACTTACTACTGAGAAGAAAAACCAATACTTTCGGGCCTTTTGTCCCTTTTCTGAACGTTAGCCTTGCCTGATGGACGAAAATCCTCCGAAGAATCACCATGTGATTCTAAAATCCACTTGTTTGAATGGTTAGGAGCGTGAATGGAAAATGAGTTTTTAGTGAATACCCGTGTAACCTTGAAAAATCGCTGCTGACATTTCACTCTGACAGTTTAGAAGTAACAAATTAAACACGGAATTTTCATATGCGCAATTGAAGTTGCGCGTATACGGATGATAAGCCTGTGAAGACTTCCACCGCTTTCGTTTTGGGTGACACGGTAGTATGTCGGCTAATGGGTGCATCACAGAATACGCAATGCTGCCCCAATGCCTAGGTACGTTTACTCCTCCAGCGTTGATCTATATTTCGCACTTTCATTGGCTGCTAGCGCTTGCCAAATTGTTTAATAGACATGCAGCTGATGTGAGTTAAAAATTTTCTCTGGACTCATCCAGTAGAATATTTCATACAACCCATATGTTGGGTTAGAATGAACAGCTGGATTTCTTGTTTTGCTACCTAAAACCCCGTGAGCAGCAGATGGACCAGGTCACTTCGCTTACGTCCATGACCAGCCTGCTTCGTGGCCTTTCGGACTGACAAGAATTCATGCAACTAGTCGCTTATGTACTTCACTGGAGGGTAAAAAGCTGGGGGACACTTTTTTCCTTCTGTTTCACCTCATTAGTTCGCAGGGATCGGCTTCCTTGACTGACGGGTCGCGTCAGTCTTTTCGTTTTTGACTACTGAAAATTATATCAGTAGGTGAAGACAGATCAATACTGTGAGGCCCCGAATATGACGTGACCTCATAGATTGCCGTGATGATCAATCTTTTCTTTACTATTTTTTGTTTTCAACTCGGTCTGCTTTATTCCATTCGAAAATTAACCTACACCGACCGGATTCCACCAAATTAGGCTCGTAAGATGAACACACCAAGGGCGTTCCGTTAACTGGGAGATCTTTCCACGCTGTCATCGTCCGTGCATTCTCTTATATGGTCATGTACAAAGTATTATCATTTGGCTCAGGGAATCAAAACCATGAAGTCTCATTGTTGTTTCTCATTCAAATCTATCATGACAGGGCAAATCTCATGACGTCACGCTACCGTAGTGCCACATGGTGGATTGCCCAACTGCTGAAGTCAATTTTGATCTTCCTCCTCGCTCTGCTTTTGACGTCACCTACATACCTCCTAGTCGTTTTGAATTATATGCGCGCGTCGGATTGGGTACCGGAACGTTTTGTAAGTTTGCTACAAGCGAACGTAACTTGTTGAGTTTTCACCTTTGTGTTGATTTATGTAACAAAGTTTTGACGTATGTGAAAAGAAAGAATAAAACAATCCTGAAATTCCGTCCTAGTTTCAAAATGGGGAATCAGATATTGTTAGGAAAGTGCGAAACTTTTGCGAATCAAAACCGGTCTACTCGGGCACTCCTGGGTTTCCTTTTTAGTTGCGCATTTATACTGGGGACGGCAAGGCATGACACATTTTTAATCAGATGCTTGAATGATAAGTTTATTGCAGGCACTTGAAGGCATTGCGTTATAGCGACACCGGTAATAATAAGACCGAAGGTTACCGTGATACAGACTCTAGCAAGGTCTTTGTGGATCAAATATAGTTATAAGCGAGAAAATAGTGTTTGCTTGCATCCTACGATTGTAGTTGGAAAGGCCACCCAATGGGCTAGATGTCCTTGATTTACTTTGTTCTGGTTTCACACCGTATCGTGACATGCAATATGAATCAGGTAATCCCAATTTATACTTTCCGCAAGGAACCTTTTTCCTTTGAATTGTGTTAAAAGTTCATAACGAAGGGATGATTTAAAAATTCTGTGTCAAAATCGTTGTCATATTTATTTCATGTGAACAAAGCAAATCGTAGAATTATTTGATCTCAGTTGATGTTGTCATGTGTAATTGCGTAGATATTTGAGGCCGCAAGCAAGCAGGTTTTTGAAGCTATTAACAGATGAATCATTTGACTTGGGAATTTGCTCTAGACGTGGCTCAGACCGTTCATTTTCACGAGGTCCTAATCACTGAGCCTGGCACTTAGATTGCAAGCATTTGATCACCAGTTGAGAAGACACTTTTGGTGTATGCGAGCGGTCCCCTTCTGTATTGTATAGGCTTTTGACTGACAATGACTTTGGAGCTGATCGACGAACCTGGACTGGAAACAAGACAATCGCTTTTCCGAATTACTTTAATTCATTGTGACTTTAACTCCAGATGACTGATACTTTTTTTGTGGTGTTAGATCAATCTGTTGGTTTTTGTTTTCCAATAGGAGCATATGAATATAATATAATTCACTTATCTATAGGTATCCATACAGACCGAAAGAATTTATATCTTCGTATCTGTACCATTTTCTTGTTATTGTTTTAGTTATTTCAACTTCTTACCCTTCACCCTACTGTACACGCGACCATTACGATGCTTTTGTTAGCTGCCTGGTTTGAAGAGTATTAGGTTTCCAATGGTTCTCTTCGTCCTTATTGGTTCATTGATCCAGAATCGGTTTTACATTGAAACTGAATCTTTCTTATTCCACGTAGACAGACACAAGATAAGAAGATCGAGTGGATAAAATCCTCTTGTAACTATTCCATGTTCATGAATTAAACAGAACATTTCTGTTAGTTCGACCTTGTGCGTGACTTCCTGCGGCACTTATTTCTTTCCCCAGTTTTGATTCATGTATTTGGTTTTTTTAGGTATTATTATAGTTTCAAACCGCATATAGGCCTTTATGATTACTTGGCATTGAAATCATCTTAATTATTTTATATACGTCTTCAATGTGGACTATAGTGATCTCTACTTGAGTGTTTCGATTAGCTCGTTTTCCTGTTCATTCCCTCCACGGTTTTTTCCCATAAACCTTACTGCATATCTGTTCGGCTGAGAAATTTTGAAAGAGTAGTTTTCGTTTGGCGTTCGCAATTTTCTTGTCTCCCAGTGAGTTTCGGCTCTCGTGAACATTTTGTGCTTGTTTGGACATTACTATGAGGCCTTAGTATTTGGTACATATGTGTTTATTTTCGGTATGTTGTCTTCTCCAACGTCAGTTTCCCGTCGCTATCTGATTTCGTGTTGAATTTATTTTTATTTTTGGATGTTGTTCCTGGTTCGAATGAGTTTGATCGGTTCTCGGAGAAATCTAGTAACAAACAAATCAATGGGAAAATTCACCAATTCCGCATGCACTCTGACAATATCACGTCGAGTGACAAAGAAATGTTTTAAAATTTTGGTATTATATATTACATATGTTTGTGTATGTAATCCTCTATTAAAATTTGGGCACGAAATTCACCAGATAATAAGTTTCTATCCCAGGTACGAAATTCTTCGAACATCTCATATTTTATAAGTCAAATGCTCGAATATCCAGAACTCCTATTTGGCATGACCTTAAAATCACCTCGGCCGCGAGGACTGTAAAAGTTCTGATAAACAATATTCCAGTCACTGGTGGTCTGTGCACAGTTCGACTGAATGATCCTGTGAGTTTCAGCTAGGTTTCGTGAGATTGAATTAACAGTCTGACAAGATTTGTTCTGGTGTATTTCAAACGAATGCCCGTAGTGTTGTTTATATTTCCACGACTCAGGCAAACTATTCGGACAAACGGCAAAAATAAATCAGAGGCCCATTTGCTACCTCATCGAACGATAACTACAAAAACGATCGCCTCATTTAACAGTAGTCGTAACCACGATCTTGTTCATGAGAGTAAACTGCTTACCATGAATTCAGTCGTAACGTCATCACTGCTACAAGCTGGATGCGTTGGTGCCACACATTCGTTGGTGGAAATTTTCGACGTGTTATGCCTGTTCCTGTTCTGAAGTGCGAACTCAGGACAATCATGGGAAAACGTTTAGGAGAGGTATAGTTTGTCTCAGGCTTACACAAAAATCCAGTCCCTATCGTCTCGTTTACATATGAATGTTGGAGATCCGCGCCCTGAATCATGTCCCGTTCATCAATCTTTCAGTGGCCACAAGCTGAGACCCGAAAACCTGTTACATTTGTGTCGTGAAAAATGAAAGATTAACACTAATCGTTGATAATTCAAATCAGTCCCAGTTTCTCTTACTTGTGTCACCTTTAATTATTAATTGGAATTTATCAGCAAATAAGCCAGTATTGAAATTTACCGTTAACTTGACTGTTTGGCAAATAGACGAACCGTGATGAACGGTGCTCCCTTGTTTTGTTTCGTACAAATTGAAAATGGTGCATTGTTTCGTTTAATCTTAAGCCAATCAATTACTTATCATCATTTTCTAGATTTTGCCAATTAGAAAGCCGCTCATCTTATTCCAATCCGATCAAACAGATCCACTAGACATGCTTTTGCCAGAGTATGTTGGATTCATTTCCAACTCTGTTCACGTGTTATCGCCGAGTTGGTCTGCAACTCCGATCGGGCAATTTGTCTGACGAACACGGTTGTCATTTCGGTAAAATCCTGTATTTTTCACTTGATCATGATTATCAGATTTCCATTCTCCACGGGGTATATTTTTTTATCCAGTTTCTTTGGTGACTTGTTCCACGGGAATCTGCTTGCAGTCCGGAATATTGCTATTCTGCGTTGCAACGTTCATTCCGGCCAATTTGTTTTGGCAAAGTATAAATAAGTTAAATGGCTGTCGATGGGAGTTTTTCCCTACCTGAGTTTGTCTAAACGGATTTTTTTGGTGAAAAGCCGTTCAGAATAAATAGAACTGAAATGGGTGAAATGCAACTTGCTTTTGGGGCGAGCTTATCAGTACGGATGTTTGTAGAAACGGTGAGTTTAAGCGGTTTATTCGAAGGAGAAACAGACTATCTCATTGATACCATATAAATTTTTGAACTGTAGGGCTTTGTTGTCTATCAGTGGATTCCTGCCCTTATTCTGGTTACTGCTGCCGCGTCGGTGAAGCAACTGGTAATTCTAAGCGAAGCTTGGACAAAACACGGTACATATGGGGGTCGAGAAAAGGTCGGTCAGCGGACACTGTTCCTGTTTCTGCTGATTTCCGTATTGTTATTTCCTTCGCTAGGAGTGACTGGGTAAGTTATCACTTGCGTATTCTGGTCATCTTCGTCAAATTGGAGATTAATGTAATTTGAACCTTGTAATGTCGAGTTTGTTTGAAATTTTGTCTTTATAATCACTACTTCTGTAGTGTATTTGCTCATAATCAACCGTCCAACGAGCTGTGCTCATTTTACTTATCATTATCATTTGAGTGAATTAATCTGACTATTCGTAATTGGATCGTTAACTCAGCATATTCCGACTGATAAGCCTTTGGTTATTCCGGTTGAAGATCGCACAGTGTTACATGAATTCATGTAAGAACCTAAGTGGAAGTCGCTGATACTCACAGGTAAGATACATTAATCCAACCGAAGAATACCACAGTTTGCTCACGAAGAAGCTAAGGTGCAGAAAATGAAATAGTCAATTCAATAATTGGTGTCATGCGAAAAAAACATCTGTAATAGTTCATTTAAATTTCGGCTTATCAATCAGAAAGCATGGTTGCTTTGACCGACCATTATAAGAGAGGGGAAAAATCACCCAAATTTAATGGTATCACTTTAGTTGTCTCACTAGAGCTATTGAAATCCTCGGGTCAATCGATCTGACGAAGCTGTTTTAGAACTGTAAACTAGAAACCCTTGTTCGGAAAAGTGAGTTCCGAGCTAATGAGGTAAGAAACGTATGACACTGCATGTGGCGTGTTCCGAGTCGAACGAGTCAGAGAAATAATGCGATTTTCATCGCAATTATATGGCATCTTCATAGAGTTGTTATGAAATTGTACAATAACGTTTGAAGTACAGAAAACTGCTATCATATTCACCGGAATACTTCTGTTCGTTCTCGTTTGCATTCGTTTGTGCATGAGTTTACCCAATTAGTTCCGTATACACAGATGGGAAGTATGTATTTTCATACACAAAGGGGCAGTGACAATTATGGTTGAATTTTCATTGTCACAGTGCGTCAGATTATTAGATCTTTAACATGCCTTCAAAGAGACAACTCAGTTCTCGCTTTTTCGAGGATGTCATCGGGACCTACTTTGCTTTAAACGGATATTTCACGTACCTATTCATTATTGTGACAGTTTTAACGTAACCAGCACTGTTGGTGGATTTCTCCGACATACGGTCTTTGTCATTCATTTGTGGGCACAAATCTGTTGGCATGTCATCCCGAAAGCTGCAGGTAGCAGTACAGCGATTTTCCGTGGGCCTCTCCCACGTAACACGATTGTCTTCGCCTTTTGTACAGTTATCCTTTTCACAACCGCTTTGCTCAGTCGTAACTGAATTTCTGACTTATCGAGGCTTATAACTAGCAATTCATGTGTGCTACAACAGCTGGTTACAAAACAATACAATGATTCAAATGATATTTCCAGTACACAATGTACTATGAGGATTGTATTGGTAATACACACCGCCTATGCGTTTCACGACAAACGTGATTGTAAATGTCTTGCCGAACATCGAAAATCACCAAATGCAAGTAAGCGAATAAGCCAACTCCTAAGAATACGGTGGGCAAACAAGAAAGAGTCAAGAAGCAAAAAAATCCAGTGAACACTGTGAAGAACTAGCCAGATAAGGGCTTCTGCGATAGTGTAAGCATTCTGCTGCTCTCTCTCGATCGGCTACTCGTAGATAAGACAAACCCATGGTCGATAGATCATCTCACGTTCATCTGCGTCTGCTCATAATTGAGAGTTGGGGATGTCCTCTGTGAATATACCTTAGTACGGATTCTGTCTTGGTGACCGTGCAAATACACAGTAGTGCCACTTGGTGCATGCACGGGGACACTTTGTTCCAAAAACATTAGTAAGGCTGCACGAGCAACGGACTTGAAAAAGGACACCTTGTCTAAGGTGTTTAGCTCGGGATTTTTTATCCCCGATTGAAAATTCATTTAGGAGAGAATAAATATGCAAAGCAGCTGATTGCAAATAAATCAAATGTTTGGTTTCCATCGTGTTGTTTAGCGGATTGAGGATTCATTTGTGGCATAATGAGCTATATCACACTGAACTTTTGTATTACAAATGTCAGATTTTCTCACTCATTTCACTTTGCCATGGGTAGCGTCGTACAAATAAACAACCATGAATTTTGTGACAGGTTTTATTGACAAAAAGCGTTCGAGTGCTTGTTAGTAGATCATCAATTCGTGACCGTTAGAGCGAGCTCTTGAATTTGTTACCCAGTTGAGAGCATTGAAACTTTACAATTCCAATTTTATTCCGTAGACTTCCGTTCCTGCTCGAACAACTAATTGGTCAACGAGGAGATGGAAAACCGCTACGAGTTGAATGCATTTTTGTCCCGGACAGTGCAGCTCTGTTCATCAACTACATTATCACAAGCGCGATTTTGGGCAATGTTGTCCAATTATTACAGTTGGGTCGATGGATATGGTTTTTCATTTGTCGTCTGTTCTGTGTCCACTCGTCGGCCGAAGCATGTTATCTAGCTCAGGTAAAGTTGTCTAGGGAGATACGAAGGCTGAGAAGGCCGTGTACGCGTCCGGTTACTTAGTACCGCTTAAAGAATAAGTATTCGGATTGAAATACGTTCGGACAACATCGAGAACTTTGGTTGCCATTTGATTTTTTCGATGCATCTTTTCTAACATCAAATCACAGCATTTCCATGGGGAATGTAATTTGCTGACATCTTAGTTTTCTTGGTCAATCTTTCCTACAACCTTCTAACAATCGTAAGCGCTTTCAGTAGGTGTATTGCTGCTACAGGAACGTTAAAAATGGCATTCATTGTTGACGTCATGTTAGTGACACTGTTTAGTGCGCCTGAAAACGTAAGCCAAATCTCCTTTTTTGGTCGCACGCTCGGCTTCGAATCTTATTGTTTGAGACATGTGAAGTTTATTTTGTAACGTCAGCCTACTTCACAGTTAGGTTGTTTCGTTGACAGGCAAAATATTCAGTAAAATTCCGGGTTACGGTTCACGAAATCCTCCTACTGGATTGTCTGACGCATTGGGAGTATGTGGCTGGCTGTCGAGCCCGGCGACACAATTGCACTCGAAATCGGTCATCTATGCAGCTTTTACTTGAGATTTTCCATTCATGTGCACGTTATGCCTACATCCCTTGTATATTCAGTTTGAAGATATTGCTGCATAGTTCAGTATCAGAATAATGTTTGTGATGACAGATATGCGAACTTCTGTGAACCATATAAAAATGACCCATTATACGCACGCCGTGTGCTACCGATTTAGTTGATCTTCATATGGAACCTTGAGTCGCATCAAAAACAGGTAGACAGGATTCATTGAATACTTCACGAAAAGGTACACAATTTACCCTGTTAGCTAATACCTCTCAAATGAGTATCTAATCTAGTGATAACCAACTTAATCGGGCTGAAGCTGCCCCTATACGTCGATTTGAGTAGTTCTCGGTGGTTTTCCGATTCACACTTCAGACAACGTCTTAATAAATTATTTGAACATTTTCTCTCGATGTATGCTGACTGGCCGCGTGCGGTTAAACATGTTATGGCCTGTGTCACTTCACCGTGGTCAGCTACTCGATCCTGTGCCCGATGAGGTAGTGCACGGCAAATTGCAGTCATGGTTGTCATCGTCCGAGTTGGCGGCTTGGGCCTACTGCGCTGCACTTATGCTTCAAGGAAATAACAAAATGAACTTGGTTTCTTATATGAGAATCTGGGCCTAAGCAGAAACACATGCTGCCTGAGGAATCAAAAATGTGCCATGAAACTTACTGGCCAAAGTTTCATAGAATGGGTATATGTAAACGTTTTGGATGGATGTCATTGAAGTTTACCGTCTGTGAGCACCATAACGAAGCATTTTGATTCGGACATAAAATGAGTTTCATTGTATTACCTTGCTGATTTTATTTGATTGTTTTACGAATTGTCCAGTAAAAGCTCCATTTCTTCCATTTTGATAGGAGAAAACAAGTTTGCTAGTTAGTTTTTTCCTCCGACTTTCAGATGAGTTTTCGTTCTAACAATCAGTGATCTCTTACGAATGTGACTTATTTTCGGCCTTTGTCTTGAAATATCGGCTAACATTAGGTGGAGTGAAGTAAGCATAGTGGATGAAACTAGTGAATGCACTAAGCAACTAATCGCCTCACCGATTGGAGCTGTCATGTAGCTAACCATCATGTGTGGGAGGATTGAGTCAATGCTTACGCAGTCCACTTACTGATCCCCCTCTGAGTAGGCCAGTGGTTGGAAATTGTCATTTTACTGTTATGCATGAGCTGGCTGCCTCTATCCTTCTTCTGACTAGGATATTCCTCGGTGAACAGTGTAAAAATAGGGAGCCTGTCTATGGGCATTTGTAATACAATGCCAAACCGTATTAATTAACTTGCTTAGTACTGGTTGTACACTTTCTGTGAGCTTGTGTTGAATTTTCACGTAACCCAGGTGTAACTTTGTCTACTCACCAATAATAAGTAACTACTCTTTGATATCAAATAAAAAAACGCATTGCTGTTACAAAGTGAAATTTCTCGTTGAAAGATAAACACATGTATACAAATTTTCGAATTCTTCTTTCGATTTACCACAGCAAAATGCCGGTCCGTTTCCTTTTCGTGAGCGTTATGCCTCAATGAATCTTATCACATCAATCGTGGTTGCCTACACACCGATCGCACCAATCATCCTTCCGTTTGGCTTGCTATACTTTTTGGCTGACTATCTGATTTGTCGTTACACAATGCTGTTTGTGTACACGCCTCACTGGTTCGACGAAGGACACGGATTGGAGTAAGTCTTAGGGCGATTCTTCATTTGGTTGCTCATACTTGACCTGATTTTGCAATTATCACACCTAGTGCGAACTGTATTTTAGGTCAGCTCAGTTTTGCTACCACCCCAATGCACTGCTCACTCAGAAAAAAACGAAGACAAAAATAGTCAAAACAACG
Source organism: Fasciolopsis buskii (assembly GCA_008360955.1). Classification (NCBI taxonomy): domain Eukaryota; kingdom Metazoa; phylum Platyhelminthes; class Trematoda; order Plagiorchiida; family Fasciolidae; genus Fasciolopsis; species Fasciolopsis buskii. The sequence continues at coordinate 110,965 of LUCM01010651.1, forward strand.
GATTGTAAAGTATTAAGTTGAAAGACTACAGACAGGAAGGAAGATTTCAAATGCTAGAACGTGACAGATTGCGACATCATTTGTTGTATCTAGTCCTCGTTTGGGGGTGAGTTTACGGAGATCCCATGGACTCCAACTTCGTAATCTAACTAGACCTACACGGGCCATCCCGCTAGTGAAGGTTTTCTTACATTTTTGTCATATTATCTGCTGGCCTCCTGGACCCATCCTCCACCCACAGCCTGGCTCGGAGAACGACATACGACAAGGCTGTTGTTCGGTGGTGTGAACTGTATGATGATCTAATCACCTTACTGTGGATTGAAGCTTAAGCTCAGTTCCTTCAGTCCGACACGTAGCAGTGCTGCGAGGATAAAAATGTTCCGTCACCAAAATACTTTGCACATCTGCACTCAACGGACACGTTTCGGATCCGCATATCAGGATTGACCCTAGGGCTGTCGTAAAAATGTTACCATTGACCCGTTTAAGATGTCATACCAGTGGCACAGATGTCTGAAGTTTGTGAATGCCGACTGAACCTTCTATAGGTACGGAGGCACTTCATCCGATGTATAACCGTCAAATGAGATTCAACTACCCAAATAACTAAATCCAATTACTCCATCCAACTTTTCCGGTTCCAGAACGAAGTTCGACTTTGAGCGGTTCAAGGTCTGGGACAGCATTTTACGATTCGAAGGTACAAAATGCATCCCAAACATATCTACATTCTTATTCAGAAGATCGAGGAAAATTTGAAACTTGGATCTTCACCCAACAGCACAATGTATCCGCATATTCAAATTCAGACAGATTCCTGTCTGAACATTTATCGATGTCACTATTTTCACATAGGAATGAGCCTATCTCCTTGACCATTTGAATAGTTAAGTTGAAGAGAACCGGTTAGGGGTGAAATCCTGACGAACATTCCTTTTCACAGTGAACTCTGATGAAAGATTGCCATAAGCACGAATCCGACTTCGAATATTTGCATACAAAGATTAGAAAATTGAGATGGATTTTTCTGGCACACCCTCCAACGACTCAGTGCCACAGAACAGCACAATCGGCTAAGTCGAACGCCTTTTTCGGGTGAAAGAAGAGTGGGATCACGGATCTATTGACGATATGCTTATGGTGCAAGATTTATGGCCCACTAAATATTTGGTCGATACAACTCGACCGGATCGAAAACCGACTTGATTCGCAAGCATGCATCTTTCGCGGGTATTGAATAATCTGTGGGCAGTTTGATTGTGATACTGGTCCGGCTGCCTTATGCAATTTAAGAACACCTATCTCTCTATTGATTGAAGCGAAAAACTGAGGCTGCATCCAGGCTACGAGAGATGATCACAAAAGTGTCGTCTTCTTTGTACTTTTCAAAGAAGCGGCACATGTCTATTGCAAGTATTTCTCGTGTTCTATTTTTTTTATCGGGTCGGGCTTGCAGAAACTGAAAGCGACTAAATGAATTAAACAAAAGTCTAAGTATTGGGCCCAAATTATTTCCTGTCATTCCACTAACGTTATCAGACAAATCTACAGAATAGCAGTTTTTTCAAGGCGTCCTGTGTTGTCTCTATATCGAGTGTATGAATGTTGATCAGATCTCCTATGGCAGCAATGCTGGGGTATTTGGACGAGTTATACATCGCGACTGCTCATATCAGGCCCGTGGTTTTTCGAGAAACTTAACCGGAGTCCTCGACTCAAAAGTCTCACTCATAATGCAGAACGACCTTAAACTACCATGAAAACCTTGACCAGAAACGATCTTCTTGATTATTCCTCGCGACAACCAATGTAGTATAGAATTTGATACCTGTGTAATTCTCTGAAATGCTGGACAGTTTCGACTAGGGATCTAGCCGCTAAGCTGTCGGAATCGGCCGCTAAGCACAAGCCACTTTGCTTGGGTCTGCAGTCAAAGCCGTTGGTTCTAACAGGATAATTTCCGTAAGGCTGTGGAGAGTGTCTAAGTGGAAGCTCATCTCCTTAAGTCGGTCACTTTTCTGCTACTCTTTTCCGGTTGAGTTGCCAGCTCAAGTTAGTGTAGTTCCCTGTTTGGTTTTTATTTTAGATTTACGATTAGTACCGGACAGTGAAAAAGTGAGACGATTATGTCAGCCCTGGTCACCACGTTCGTTAGGCGCACCTGGTTTTCAGTGATGGCTGTTTGCGTAAAGAAACGGACAAATATCAAGAATGAGAAAAAGTGGAAATGGCACTGAAAATCCCCATCGCTAAGGTAGCACGATAATCGGACATTTCCGTGAACTGTTGGGAGTGTGACCAGTATCTCAGTCCAAACGTCATTCGAGTATCGCTCATCGGGGGTCGGTCGAAACTACATCGCCCACGTGAATTTCGTCCAAGTCAGTCGCCGATATATTCGGCACATACACATCTACTAGAGAAATGTATCTCACCAAGAGTCAAATGGTCACCGTCCAAGTTGGTCGTCAGACCACACTGACCGGAGCACAATGCCACCAAAGTAGTCGTTTGCCACTTAGTAAAAGGAAGGCTGCCCAGACAAAACTCCACCACCTACTAGACAGTGATTGCTTTTTCAATCACAGTGAAATGGTGTTCGTAAACGCTTCATCGATAAAACTACTACCGGTTCTTCAATGGGATATCCATAAGATGTAAAGAACAATTTCACGAAGTATATTTGTTATTTCTGGATCAGACAAGAAATGACCCTTCGACCCGCATGTGATTGCATGAATACAAGTTCACAATGTGAAAATTCTCAGATGAAATTTGAAAGAATGTGATAGCAAAACCCTGTACCTTTTTAACCTGTCTTTCAATAAAGAATATGTCGGAAGAATTTAATTTCCTTTTCCATTGGTCAAATGCAAATTACCGAAACACGTATGGTTCCGTTCGGGAACAAGACCATTACCGTTAACTGTGAACACTTCGTTATCAGTTCTCGTTAGGCTTATGAGAAATTAAGCCAACACCAATGAAAACCGTTGCCCCGAATGCATCCCGTTGATTTAGCTCAAACGTAGGCAAATTTGCAACCTACATTGTGCGGTATTGTTGAATAACACTGTATTTGCCTAACATGATTGTCAATATTAGCAAAAACGTTCTAGGCACAATATTTAGACCAGTAGCTGATAGTTCACTTGTAATTGATACCAAATTCGAAAGATTGTTTGGCAGAAAATCTGATCTTGAAGTGGCTTTTCCCTTCACTCTATCAAATCGGCCCATACCCGTCGGCTTCCCTAGACCGAAGGAACATTACGCAACTGCGAACCGAGTGTATCACATGACCTGGTTTATTCTGTCAAACAATTTGAGCATGGTGGCTATCTGCTTGGCATGTTTGAACCTCTCGTTCTTCTTCGGGCTGAGAATTCAAAACGAGGACATGAGGACACCAGCAATCGCGTTTCTTGTTCTGGCTCTACTAATTACGGTGATATGCATCCTGATTGCCTCTCTCATGGACGGAAGATGCATCCATTTTGACGGGCATTGTTCCAGTCCCCTACCCAAGTCAGCTGGCAAAGTGAGTGTAAACTTTATTGGATTCATTATTTGAGAACTATTATTATTATTATTCTTATTATTATTATTATTATTTATAAATTAATCGGCTTACGACATATTTGAAACCAGTTCAAAAGGTTTACTTGTGTTAAGTTTTAGAATTTATGGTCACAAGGTTTTGCTTAGTCGGCGTCCAGTTTTGAGTGACATATAATGGCACCAAAAAAAGATGAAAGTGAAATCTTGTAACCATAATTCACAGGAGCTACATAAAACGTGAACTATTTCGATCGACTTTTAAAAATTTGAATTTATATTCCTTTTTATTAACCAAACGGTTGTGTGCGTCATTATTACGAAGCCCGTCACAGCCAACCACGCGCCGCTGCTCGGGAAACATATTGAGAATGAAATGATTCGAAACTGCGAAATTCTGGTTGAAAAACCGTTCAGAAAATCAGATGACCACTGTTTAATGATGTAAATGAATCGAACATTTCGGCTAATCACAGGAAGTCTCTAATCGATGCGATAGGCGATCTTATCTATCCAGTCCAATAATCTAACTCGATTCAATCGCTACAGTACTCTAGTTGGGGTTGACAGACCTTTTTCCAAAATCATGGACCGACCGGTCACTGCCTGTCTCGAACGGCTGTGTATATCTTCAAGGGATTCAATCTGGTGGCATGCGTAACACACGTCCGACAAACTTAGACTATCCAAATTCAGTCAATCCTCCACTAATTGGGCCCTGTGATACACTACTTTATGCCATGATCAAGTAATACCGAAAATGTATCGGTTTACAAACCTCGATATTCTTCGTAAATATGTCCACCACGGTCATATTTCGGACCCGTATAATGAGGCCAATCTTATATATGCTGTAGAACTTTAACGTTTGCTGTGTAGGTAGAAATCTTCCGATGACAAAAATGTCTAATAGTGAAAAGTAATCAGGTACATTTATTGTCTAGCAAAAAGGAGGGGCGGAAATTACTGGAAAGTCGATGATTTGATCGTTTGTTATAGGCTGTTCAGGAATTCGGTTGAAACACGATCTCGGTTTGTTAATGAGGGACCGTGAAGTTCCTTTAGATCTCGATTGTCATGGGTTTAAAATGAAAAGCGAACAGAAGAAACTGGGATTTTCAGAGGTCGACGTGAAGCTAATGAGTGTGGATCACGACTATTTCGTGACCAAAAATTTCACACGTGGATGGACGGTGAGCACACAGATTGAGGATGATCAGCACGATGATGTGGAGTCCATCCGGAACGATGAACCTTAGGTTTTCCTTTGAAATGTTGAAGACATCGGAGTCTCTGATTGAAATAAGAGTAATGCCTCAAAGAAGGAAAAGGACTTCTTGGTTTTTTGAAACAGATTCCTTCCGTCTACGATGTGAACCTCAAAATTCATTTTCCTATTTCCCTTTTGACCTGTACTGTTTGCTTTAAACTGTCGTTACTCATACGGGTAAATGTTTATCATCGCTCGGGATTGAATAAGTTATACATGGACCTGAACTCAATGATATAACGAATTGTCTATCAGTGTTAATCCAAACAGTATTTAAGTGCCTAATCAACCTTTATATTGACACCATTCTGGATAACCGCGGTTGCTACGAAATCGGCGATTCATCAAATGCCAACGTGAGAGTAGCTTTGGCCTCGAGAATGTCGGCGGTGTAGAGTTAAACGACATTTATATTTCATTTTCTATGTGCACGTCTCAAAGTGACCCAACGCTGTCACTGACCATTGAACTTGCCATATGGATCTGAGAGCTGTGAACAATTAAAATCACTGAAGATCCTAGCTAGGAGATCAGCTGTTGTCAGTGGAATTTGAGAAATACTATACTCTCCTTTCTCTTACACTGACCTCTATCTGTAACACTTGTGCGACAAGTAGGTAATATGCCAAGACGTTAAACTAATCCCGGTCTCACAAGTAGTCACTGAATCACGTTCATGTATTGCTACAAGTTGGAGATGTTCAAGCTTCAATGTGGTTAGGAAACCGAATCAATCCTCTTGACGTTTCAAAAACGGTCATTCCATACGAAATGTGGATAAGCATGGACGAAAATGAATCACTTTCTTCGCCCCCTTCTTTAGATCAAGAAGGTGCTGATTCTGATTTTCAGTCACGTTTATGTTCACGCATCCAAAAATGTAAAACAAATTCGCGGAAAAAATAACCCATTTGCCCAGGTATATTAGCTAGACGAAGATACCAAAACAAGCCGATTTACGACCTTATTTTACTTCCCGAAGTTGCACGTGTATTCGGTACGACATGTGCACTGCGCCGCCAAAACGAGTTTTAAATGAGGATGCTTGAACAGCCTGGGTTGCCTGTGGCCGTGGTGATAGAGTAGTACGTGCTTTTGACAGTTAAGAAAGCAGGACTGCATGTGATGTGGAACCCAAGACAGAATAAGACACAGATCGATAGGGGTCAAGGGCGAAACTGTAGTTTTGGGCAGGTACGAATTCTTAATGAATGCCACTTTAATACAGTTGATACTGACAGAATCGTGGTGGCCATCGGGATCAAGAATGAAAGAGTTATAAACTCAGAGAAATACACGGTATGGTCCGTCGTTAGATGGTTGGAATGGTTTACGGAAGCTATCAACACCAACTAAGGCATGAAGACAGTGTACGAGGACTGCGTGTTGATTGTCAAACACAGGTGATCGCCGATGGTTGAGTGTGACGCATGTGGTACTTAAGACGGTCCGCAAGAGATGAAGGATCATGGCCGTTAGACTTACGGTCGCTAAACATGTCCCCTGGGAGGCGAGTGGAAGTGCGCGCACTGCAAAGTTTCCTTAGTAGAGCTGCGGATACTCAGAGGAGTCAATGGCAATCCCTCTGAACCTTTGGCGGAACACGTGGTCACAACGGCCGTGAAAAAGTCTGACTAGGCCGTCGTCGTTAGTTGCCACAGATGCGTCTGTTTGTGCGTAACACGTTCGTTTGCTAACAGCTATTTAGGCTCCACAGATAATTTGGTAGCTGATTCAGTTAAACGAATGGCTTTAGTTATAAACAAAAATGTTTGAAACTATAAAATCTGTCCTAGGGTAACAAAAATGTTTTTGGTGGTCTTAGTTGATTATGAATTCTCCGCCTGGTTTCCTCCTGTAATGCTGATCAGTACGTCTGCAAACCATATCTCGATTATTTCATGATCCGAAATCGTAGCAGGTGTTTGCATGTCAAGGAATACTCACTCCTTCGTATCAACTGTTGCTTCCAACAAAGTGGAACATCAACCACATTCCTCTTTTCCTTGTACATTAAATAATTTTTGACTTTTCAAAATCGTTTGTTTTATTTTTGTTGAAGATGTAGCTCTAGTATGTGCAGGACAAGTACTTGAAGAAGCTTTCGAAATTCAAGACAAAACCGATTACATTTTAAATTGCTCCTCGCTTTGCTTCCTTCTTTGGAGTGCCTGTAGTTGTTAGGATGTCAAGGTTTGTTTATTGCCTTGATAACCAGGCGGACCATACTCTGCGAATGGTAAATATCATAAACTATCAAATATGTCGTTGGTTCGTTATCACATCATATGCTTTGACTCACAAGCATTCAAGAGGAATTGCATCAAATTAATTTCTCTCTCTCATAAGGGTAACGTTTTTTTCCGGCCGCTTACTTTGCGGGTGCCGACAGAACGTCTGCCCTACTGTACGTCGTTATCGGATCTAGATTGCCGTTGCAAGATGGGTCATGATTGTCAGTCCACGGCATGGAAAACCGGTGTAAAAACCGTAAGCGGTCGACTCACTTGTGTAGGACCAGTCAAACTACCAGGTTGGTGTCCACAAAATTTCCCCTAAACGACGATCGGATACGATACGTGATGTGGTCAGATGTCGCAGACAGCTGGTTTTGCACCAGAAATCTTTCATCTTTTGTGTAGTCCAACAACTAATTATCTTGCTGTTGGTCCATCGGTATTTCTCGTTCATTCTTGTCTCTTGAATAGACGGCGTTATGAGCTGGAGGGTGACGGGTGCACATCTTTGCAATGTCAGTAGTTGTAAAACCAAAATGGAACCGGATACAGGTGATTGTGAATTTAAGCTAAGTTTCGTTGATGATTAGTTACTCCCATGGAGCACAGATTGTGGAACAGGCTCGTTTCCAGATAAACAGTCATGCTGCCTTTGTGTATTTATTTTGCAAGACAAACTCTTGTGTATTGTGGTTTATATCATTAATCCGTGCTTGCGGTTCGGTCAAAAAAGGTGGCATTTTTAAAGCTCGATCACAACGGTTATCTGCTTGCAGTCGTTGGTCAAGAAATTCCTTCATCCAACCACTAAAATTTGACCTGGAAGAAAATCTTGAGCTGGCTACTAGCAAACTGTCAATAGTATGGTGATACTGGCGACATTTTTGTCGCTCGCACCGCATTTTAGCCTTTAGTGCACGCTAAGAAACAACACTGCTTTGTCAGGATACCATTGAGCCTGTTTCCGTTCGAAATCACTTGTCTTCGGTGATAAATTTCTCGGTGGACAATATTTGATGATCAAATACAAGTTGACAACACACTGTGTACCGCTCAAACATACGAAATAACATTTAGCGCACAAGTTGTTCAGCTGCATTTATTTTCAATGTCTAACTATGGTTCAAGGGCATTTTGCTCTGAGGAACCAAGGGTGAAGCAGGCCTTTTTCGGGACCTGAGAGAAATGATGAATTCATGTGTAGATAAAATCTGTGAGGAGCTTAGAACTGAGTCCTACTTGTGCTACATATTGCATTTAAATACTGGTGTTTTCCAAGAATCTGTCTAGAGTCATTTTTAACACGCGATCCGTCCAAACCATGCTGATTAGCTATCATTCATACAGCGGCAACTAAAAACGAAGAACTGGCCTTTAATTTTTCCCGTTCAGAAGTCCTCAAGGCGCGAAGAATCGTGAAATCTTCTCATGATTTCATTATGAATTAATAATGAAGCTGTATTTAGAACTTTTGTCAAAATTCGGGCCGTAGAAATAAGGTGAGCCGACTTTTAAGCGCAGATTGGTTGTCCTTCGGGTTACATTGTCCTCGCACAGACCGATGTCCTTTGGTCAACTCTTGTCACGGGAAACATCGTATCTGAGCTTCGCTCTCACTAAATCTCACTTGTTTTACACATCCCCATTCGGGCCTTTCACCTGTAAGGCGTATGTGCTGCCACTGCACTTTCCGTTTAGAGCTGATCAGATTTATGCAATAAGGGTTGGTTGTATGCCGATCTGATCTTTGTACTTCAAAGGTGGGATGAATGTCAAGCTACATAGCATCGATCACATATACTACTCGTAAGTAGTACATAAATATACTGTGGCTAATGCAGATTTGCACTAATAGGTCTTTAAGGAGAAATACTACCAAGTAGAGCAGATCATTTCAATGGACTGATTCAACTGTACTTTAGTTTTACAATGGGTACTTACTGGTAATGATTTCTAGTGTATTTTATGACACATCTTTGTCTCATGGAAAGTTCACAATGCATATTACCTAGCCCTAATTGTTGTCGCATGTGAAGAACGGTCGATATTTGAATTCAGTCTAGAGGCAAATATTTTCCACAATTTGTCTTTCTTCTAATCTCAGTAGTCGCACAAATGGTAAATGAAAATGTCGCCCTACATTGTCCTCGTTGAATACTGCGAAATCTACCAGTGAAATCATTCCCGCCATAAATTACGCTTTCTCTCCAACAGACTTCGGGGAAGCCATCGGATAAAACCGTCAAAAGAGCCTCTGTGATGATACCCGGGTCAATCACGTTTTGTGAACGTGTATACACTGCCGCTTTTCTGGGGCATTCCCGATCACTGAGCCTGGCCAAATAATGTGTTGCGCAGCTAACAAACTACCACGCCTTCTCGATACCAGGAAAAATCGACCAAACAACAAGCACGCAAATGAGTGAACAGTGTCCCGACTATAGAGCTTTGTTATTTCGGAATTCCTCATTTTCCACTCTCACGCAACTCTCCATCTCTCTCCAACTATCCGGAATTCGATTTGCCAAAATTTTATGGGTTCGTCTCCCTCATTTGTCAGTAATGGTTCGCAAGGACGGTCCATAAAGAGATTTACTATTCAAGATGTGGATGCAATTAAAGTCGTTATCGACGAGTCGACGACAATCCTTATTCTTCCTTACCTTTTACATTTCTCTGCATTACTGCATGAAATCTAACTGCTGTGAGAAAACGGTAAGGTAGTTTGTAGATTTTCCGAATTCGTATTGAACAAGCATACCTCGTCAAATAATCATCCGAACAAAAACACACCGTTATCCACAGCCAGAAGTTTTCGAGAATTCAAACGCACCAAGGCCCCCGGTTTTGTCCATATCAACCTGGAAAATAAATTATGCTCTTTTGTACTTAAAAACTTGTGAGATATCATCTATGGTGATTTTAAACGGGTTTGTCATCTAACATTAACAATCAACTCGCTTTGAAAAAAGCAGAAGCGTTGCGCAGATGGTTTAGACCGACCGGGAATGACAAGCTGCTTGCACGGGTCTTAGCTTCAATATCCAACAAAACAAGGCCTCAAACATCCCAAGAGAACGTCAGTCGTGTAAAGATTAAAGTCACGGCACCGAATGTAGAGTAGACAACGACCTTGAAACCGATTACACTGATCAGAGAACAACAAAAATACAGCCACGCCAAGCAGACTACATCAATGATACCGGTGGGCGCAGGTGAAATAAAACCAGTGCAAATCACCTGCTTTTGACCGATAAACGAACTTTTTGTCTATCGGACCTGATTGTTTTCGTTGGAGTTAGTGGGAACGGACGAAAGCTAACTGAAGATTGGCTGCACACAAGACGATACCGTATCAGATGGTCTCTGATTTTGTGTTACGTATATATTTTGCTCCGCAATTAAGTTGCACCCTAGGAACGAGCCGTTGTGAGGGGAAAATTGTAGGTGCTGAACAATCTGAGTTGGTTCACCGTGCTACATGATGCAATGCTCATATTCGCCACCGGATAGATCATTAGGCGGGATCTGACAAACATTCAAATGATAGATTTCTATTCCGTAACAAATGAAGTTATTATAAGCTGCCTTAAAAAGCTATGACGACGTTACCTCCACTGGTGTTGAGTCGTTTGCTATGTAAACACCATTCTCTGAGATCCCAACCCCATGAAAATCAAACGACCTAAACTGTGACTAACACAGATTTTCAAATCAATTGGAGAATTTCACATTCGGCATCAAAATATTCAAAGCGTAGGTGGAAAAAATGATTTCGAATCAGAGCACACTGGCAAAAAAGCTCGCTGTCTTGTGCGTTACTGAAGTTCACTAAGCAGATTAGTGTGATCTGTCCGACCAGGTGAATATATATATATATATATATATATATGTATTCACGCATCTAGATACTTCTCACTACTTCTATATATACATTTGTATATTCTGGGGCATTCTGCCCTCGTTCCTAAGGTTGGCTCAGCCCAACTGACAAACAATTATCAACCAATCACAGTTGTGTTTCTTCTGTGGACTCTTCGACAAAGAGCTTCCAGGCACATTCCTGACGCCACAAATTCGATTCTGGTGAGAAATATCAATTCGGAGTGTACAAGTATGTGGATGTTCGGACAAGAGAGCACCGGGTACACATACCTGACGAGCGACAATAACCGCGAAACTGGTCGTGTGCTGCCAAGCGAATTTTGTCCACACATTCAGATACTACTCACTACCTCTATGTGCGTATATGTATATTAGTTCATGCCTTACGTTTATCTTAGTTCAAGTCAGTTTTAGGATATTAGTTCAATCTAAAAGCGAACTGGCAAACAGGAGAGAGATTATGCAGTCCACTGTATCAGTCTTTTGAGATATGAACAAAACAAGAGTTGCTCAGCTGATTATGGGGTATGCTTCTGTCAATTTCGTTCAAACCCAAACTTAGTATAATCCATTTCGTTGATAGCCAAGACGTGCCCAGCTGCGCTTTGAGAAACCACACCGTTTGCCACAGCGAGTATCTTCTTCCTTCTCCTGGTCGCGATGGGGCGGTCAGCAGACAGTGAATTCAACCGTTCGCTCATCCAGATTTGGATACTAACTTTAATATGATAGCTCTTCGTTCAGTCCTCTAATTTTGTGATGCCTTAATCGACATCACAATGCTCAGTGCCTTTTCGGCATTACTAACACCAGTGGTATCATCACTCGCATTCCTAAAGAATTTGGAACAGGAAGCTTCTGCAAATTGTGTGATCGAAGGACGAAAGTAAAATTGTTCACGTACAACACACAGACCTTATCATCAACAAAATCACGTTTTTGAATCTTGTTCGTTCATGGACCGCGGTCCAGTCAAACAGAACATATTTTGATCTTTGCAAGTCAACTTCAGACGCTTATGATTCTTGTTCAAAATCACGTTTGCTAGCTCTATTCGTTAATAATGGCTTTATGAAAACCTATATAAAATCCAGTTTATTGCTAATGATTAAGTTGTTTCCTTATAAAATCAGTGAAATCGACCAAAGTGCTGCATGAAAGATGTCGTCTGTGATATAAATGAATGTTTCTGTCTAGGCAAACACGAGCCAACGATGGTGTTGCTGGTTTACGTAAGGAAATGCAGAGGACAGTGGCCGAAAGATACCGGGAGAAATAGGTCCCGGCAACCATTGTGTTACATGCGGAAACAAAATAACTCAAACTGTCCAAGCCTTGGATCCTGTAAAGTGATTCGGAGTAGTCGATACAAACGGAGGTCTATCATGGAAATTGCACACTTAAGGCCGGCCAAAGGTAATTATCCGATTCCGATGTGTAGAACTACAGTGTGAATTGTACAAGTTTCGTCTGGGCAACACAAACCAGAATGGCTGTGTACATGCCGTATCTAGCCGATGGAAGATATGCATATCTGTACAAGTATTCAAAGCATTCTGAATTGTAAAAATAACGAAATCGCTACTTAGCATCACTCACTATACAATGGAAGTCCCCTGACTGGTTAGTAGGGTCTGCTTTTCTTATTCGTTTAGTTCGCTGGTCAACCAGATCTAATCTGTGCCTAATACTGCAGAACACTGGACACAATACTTTGATTATTCGGTAACTTCTTCTAGGATAGATTCAAATTACTATTACGTTTGTATTACGGTGACCGGCGACATTCTTGCTCACGGCTGCAAAGGTGGACAAGATGTGGCCGAAAGCAATCGATTTCCTTCTGGAACGCATGGAATCAGTTCCAATGAACGATTCTAGATGACCTTCCCGGGTTCCAGTTGTTTACAGGATAACCAAAGATGACGTAATGTACGCTAGACCTATCATTCGAGGAAACTGAGGACCCGAACTTCAAGCGGGATCTCTCTTTGTGATTGTTACCGAATGACAAGACACCAGTTGACAATAACAAATTTAAAGTATATGGGTATATTGCTGGCATATCAACTACCCCTGGTGGTGCAGAACACGGTTCCTGATGTCTAGCTCCTAATTCATTTCGCCTTTCTATTGTGAATGATATGATGTTAATAACAAAGCGTTGTTAGTAGATGTAATTCGCCAACCTTTCGACTACCTTGGGTAGTTTTTCTCAAGGCAGGTTTCACAATCAAATAATTTCACCTCTCGTTACACAAAAGCACTGGGGAAATCAAAAACCTGGATTTGAATACAAATCCCAACCAAAGTGGTCGTTTCCCATCCATTTGTTGAATGTTCTCCTTTCGGGCTTTGAAACCTATTCTATGGATTGCATCTTATTTGTCTGATAATGAAAGAATTCATTCGAAGCTGAATAACTGGACTGCTTCCAAAAGGCGTTCTGTTTGGGATAAATTACTCCAAAAATGTTCTAGCTACTATGCTACGAAGCCTTTTAAAAATGACCTAATAAATACAATGGAAATCGAGTGTTTTATGCATTGGGTTTTTTATTCCTTATCCACAGGTTGTCCATTGTTTTCGTTGGAGAATAGAGCACAGCTTCAACGGTTTCAGGGGTAACTTGTAAGTGTATCACTGTCTGGTAATAGAATGAATGACTCGTCGAAAGCTAGACGGAATTCTCAAATCACCATGTGTTTGAGAGGGATAGCTCGAATATCTCACTTCATTTGATCGTGTACCCAAAGGTAGTTAAGCTGACCACGACAGGTCGAGAAGATGGTCGAGGTTTTGTGGAAAAAATGGCCACCATAGGTCGAGGTGACGAAAATCTCCCGCAGCCTTTGACTGACTGCACCGCATTTGTGTCAACATCAGACCCCTGTTTTCTTGCAGAACGTTTGGCTCCATTACGGTCTGTTTTCGCCGTTACAGCCGTTCGGAATTATTTCCATTGGAAAATGCGAGATACACTCATCCTTGACTGGGATCAGGCGTTGTTATAATTCGCTGGTTTATGTCGTCCAGACGAAGAACTTTGGTTGGCTTGCACGCGGATCGTAAATTCACCCCTCCGGCCGTCCATTCGGACACCGTTGAACACCAACATCCATTCCCTATCCACGAAAACAACGAACCTGTCTCTCATACTCCAATCACCGATACATGTTCAAACTTGTGTCGTCGATACACAAGAATCCTGACTTAACCCGTATGTTGAAGATTCATTGGTTGACAGACTTTAACTGCACCCGGAGAACAGGATTTCCCGCCAAAATAGAACCGGAACTGGTGTGACAACATTACCAATTCCTTTCTGGTCTGAAAAATTCGAAGTTCGTTACGCATAGTTTCTAAACTGAAATGACTGCAAGGTAAATCAGTACCATCCATGGCTTTCACTTCATAACACTAAGATAACGACAAACCTTTACAGAGCACCCCCCCTCACCATTTTCAGCTCAACATTTTTCGACTTTGATCTAGCATTTATTGTTCCGCTGTTTGAGGACAGTCTGCATATTATTGTAGCTGGTTTCAGTCATCCACTAACGCTGACACTGGCTATGTTTGACCCGACAGACCTCTGTGTTTCTCCCAATAGAAGAAGCTCCATTTTGTTGTTATTATCAGCTACTCTGAATTCTTTTTCCTAGAACTGCGAAAGTCCATTTGAATGACTGGCTATTATCTGCTTGTACTAACGCTCACGATATACCCTCCGCCTGCCTTTCAATCTTTCAACTAAACAAACCGAATCCAAATTGGCCTCCTCAGTTTTATACCCGGAAACTTTAATTTTCTTCACGAATCACTTTCACACGCATCTGCCTGTCTCGTTTGGATCCTTATCAAATGTCAACATGAGACTTTTCACGAAGACGACCAATGTAATCCGCCCCTAGATCCAACGGGTCTAGTTTGGACGTTGCTGCTTCTCTGATACAAGTTACATGTGAGCCTCTAATGCACTGATAAGGTCTGTACGTTGCACCTTCCTAGATTATTTTGCTCCATTTGATTCCGTCCCACGGTCTCTCCTACTTCACAAACTGGAAACATTTGGTTGTCCCAGGCCTTCATTATCATGGATTTTCGATTGCTTTATCAACCAGACAAAAATTTCATAACCGTTGGTTAACGACTCAAAAGTGCCCTAGGATGCTGTTCTGTCATCGCATTGTTTCCGTATGTACACCAGTGACTTATCAACTAGTTCCCGTTGTCACTTGTTCAAGTGTGCTGGTGGTGTTGCTCTCTCTCTCTCTCTCTCTCAGGCCACTCCTAAAAACGACAACTTTAAACGTTTTTTTCCAGCATCGTTCCTTCTACTAATGTTTATTACCTACAAGCAGGTTTAGATCTGAGCTTAGTCCCATGTTTCCAATGTCTGTCTTGTGTCTCTCGGTCACTCCGCCCTTATGAACCGTCATCAATCAACGCACCAGGGTTGATTTGTAAAAACATCTAGGGCCATAATTATTGAAAAGCTGAAGCGAAATTCTCACATTTCCGTGTGGGTGAAGAAGCTTTGCGATCAGAAGGCTTCAACAATACAAGATGAAATGAAACACCACCCCCTGTTTTGTATACCAATGTGTTTTTCCATTCTTTCCTCACTGTTTCCTTGGTGTTTTCGTAGGTTTACTTAAGAAAGGCTTTGAGAATTCCCACCGGAGTTTCAATTATTAGCCATGTATCTTCCATGCCTCTAGTCGGAGTGTTCATTAAACTGTTCTACCAACATCTATTCACGTGTGAAAAGTTTACGTCGTTGATACTTTCAGGTCGCACTCATCTAGAATACGATGTCCCTTCAAGTACTGTTCTCATACCTACGCACGATCTGTTTTTTGCTACATGTTCGGATAAAACGCGACGTTTAATCGATCTTCGTTCAACCATTTTGGAGAGATATCTTACTCGAGCGCACACATACACACGGAATACAAAACACGAATGGACGGGACCTAGTGATATTGGCCTCACCGTAGACAGGACAGACCTATCCGCGAAGGGACTACCGTTCGAAGTTGGAGTGATAAAACGAGGCGTTCGCATCGTAAGATTGACAGCTGTGCCATACCGTGAATAAACCTAGGTCAACAATCACGAACCGGAAAACTGCGTCACGTTTGTGACTGGATTACTAAGACGAGTAACTTAATCCAAACAAAAAGAACGGATGACTTTCGACTGTATTTTGGCACGAGGATTTTGCAGCTTCGTTCATGACCTCGAAGCACCAAACTGCGCAAGGGCAGTCTTTGTAATTATTTCATGTTTCCACAAAGATGTATACTACTTGAACAGGTGGTTTGCGGGAATTGAGAATCTGACTAATATACGGAGAAAATATGTCTATCCAGATTTCACCGGAATGCGTAAGTTGTGATTGGTGCTTAACAAAGTTAGATTAGATGTCGGGTTCCTACATCCGAATTGTTAGTGGAATGTTCTCAGCATCTGTTCGTAGTCTTAACCTTTAGGGAGATCCGAATTCCGAACTTCGCTGAACCCAAACAGGGTTAGGTTCATTTGAATGAAATCTTAAAACATAAAGTTGACGGATTTTTTTTACTTCTACAAACATTAGGTGTTTGTACCAAGTGACATGCACATAAAGAGCACAAATCGAGTAGTAAAGAGCGTTAGCAATATTAGAATTAGGTTGCCACCTTGAGGAGAACACAGATCAGAAACCGGCACACATGTTTACCGCCGCATCTGTCCTAGTATAACTGAGGAATCTAAAACAGGAATTTACGAAACAATTTTGCAACCTGTTCTAGGAATAGTTGTTGAAATATCAGGACCAAATGACGTAAGGAGTGTATTGAAAAATCGATGCGCCATGTATTGGTTTTAATTGTGAATGATATATTGTTAATAACAGCGATGTTGGGTAGTCTTTCTCAAGGCAAGTTTTGCATTTGATTGTATGATCATGGTTTAGCAGTACTGGGTGAGATATGCTTGTCTAACCGAATATTGCCTGTATTTGAGATGTAATGCGATTGGTGGGACTTGTAAGTACTAAATAGAGGGCAGGGTTTCATCGCCTGCAAAGTCTATGAATGCTGAATGCGTTCGGATTGACCGGGTTTAGCAAATCGACCTTCTCAGAGATAAGTAAGGGTAGATAAAAATACCGCGTGAAATAGCATGAAAAATCATTCCACAGCGATAAATTAAACGACAGGAACAATAAGCAGCCATGAACCGGTTGCGGATAATGGTGAGGGTTGGCAGCATCGCTCTGGGACAGTCAGGATGCCGCCGTAGTTCCCTGTAAGGGGGATTACCTTAGTGTCTACGCTATGTGCAGCCAGTCCCTTGACCTTGGGTAGGCAACAATCTAAGGTAAAGTTTGATAGATTTTAAGATAATTTGAAATATATGTGTATGTATATGGGTGTAGTTCGACGGACTTAACAGGGTCTCATACTGGGAAACTCGGATACCGGACCATAGGAAGCTTGTCAGATTCAACAAGCCCTCGGGAGTAAGCCATCTTCGAGCAACAGGTGTGGCACTTACGATCAAAGGAAGACAATGAATGCTTGGCGTTATAAAAAGTTTTCCTGGGCCTGCTTGTCTGCATATTTTAGAATCTTCAGAAATTTGGACGACTGTACTTATGCGTGTGCGAAAATCTGGATCATGGGATCACTGGGTCCCCGCTTGTGTACTGCACCCTGGTAGTTAAGCGAATGGGAGTATATTCGCCGAAATTAACAGTTGAATGTTCGGGTATTATGGTGCATCAGCCTACGAGTCTAACGTTGTTTTCTAATGAAATATGGCTTATTACGTAATATTTTGACCCAACTGATCGCTGTACGGTTGATGTCTTTCTGGTTGGTGTGTTACCCTAGGAATTCGCCTCGGGTTTTTCCCAGGTCGAATCTTGTCACTGATCTAAATATGTAAACTTCTCTTATCGTTAGGGAAAGTTACCTTTTGGTTTCCCCCTTACACTTATACCCCAACCATATTTGGACAGGGTGGTGATATGATAGTTACAAGTTTTTCTGGAGACTAGGTGCTCGACCTTCTCCGCACCACCGAAATTACCACAGGGGTTCGTCCTGACAGTCTGTCTTCAGCTCTTTTAAGGCATGGTGCTGTGGCCCTGACGGATGCAATCACTTCTCTGATTAATTCACTTTAAGCTCGTCTTCTACCCCTGACAACTGGAGACCCGTCACTATTATTCGATCCCTAAATCTAGCAGTTTTATTGCTTTCGCAAAACGTTTTCACCCCTTCGCTTTAACATCTTCCAGTCTTAAACTGACGGAGCGTGCTATACTTCAACGTCCGCGTTCTTCTATGTATCCTCCTGACCAACCATTTCAGTTTGCCTATGAATATCACAGGTCCACTTTGGACGCTGTCGCCTCCCTAATTCACCACACTTTTAATTACTTCAACGCATCAATGAAATCTGTGCGTTGTGCCTTCCCGGACTCTTCTTCGGCAGTTGACTCAGTCCCACTGTCTCTTCTACTTCGCAAACTGGGAACATTCGGTTGTCTCAAGTCTGATTAATTTTCTAACCCAGTGCACAAGAATGGGCGGTAAAACTTCAAAACCGTTGATTAACAACTCAGGAGTGCTACAGAGTGCCGTTCTTTCTCTACTTACATCAGCGACTTATCAACTAGCTCACCCTGGCATCTGTTTAAAAATGCTGATGATGTTGCCCTCTCTCCAGACGTTTCGAACGACGATGATTTTCAAAGTTTTTCCAACAGCCTATCTTCTGTTTATTACTTCATTGCACGAGCTGGTTTGAATTACAACACATCTAAATGTTTCGAATGTCTGCTCTCTCTCTCTCGGTCGACCTACCCATCCCAAAACGTCCTTCACGAACTCAAAACCGTCTTACCAAGGGTTGATACTGTTGAATATCTAGAAGTTACTATTGATAAAAAGCGAAGTGGACTACTCACATTTCTCCCTGTGTAAACAGTCTCCGACGGTTGTTATTTCAAATCAGGAAGCTTCGCCACTACGGGGTGAAACGAAGCACCATCTCCCAATTCGTATACCAACGTGGTTTTCCAGTCCTTCGTTACTGTTCTCCTGTTATTTTTCTAGGTTTACTTAGAGAAGACTTTGAAATTATTCGACGGGGTCCATCAGTTATTATCCGTTTGTCCTTCGTACCACTAACTGAGTTGTCCCTTAATCCGTGTGATCAACACTAATCAGCATGAGAGAAATTTGCTCACAAAATTCTTTCTAATCCCTCGCATCCTGTGCACAACGACATTTCAGAGTGCCGCTCTCATATTTGAACAGGATCCACTTTTCGTTCCATACCGTCCAGAATCAATATCTATAGGAATTCCGCTGTCCCATATTTAGCACGACTTTTGACAAACCATGACTGAGTTTCAGCCAAAGTGCTGAGCAACCTATCATAATGTGTTATCATTTTTCCTGAGTGGGTTCTTTTGTATTTTTCACGAAGCGATGATGTATTTTTATTTTATTTATGTATCTTTTTCCTATTTTATTCCTACCCTTACGTATTTTGGCTGAAATGCGACATTAGTGATTGTGCGCAAAAGTCTATACAGTGCAATACAATACAATACAATACAATACAACACAATACAATACAACTTCTATTCACGGTCGCACAGCCGTCTTTCTGATGGCATCACACTGCGTGCTTGATGTTCAATGATTTTTCCAATCGTTTGTTAACCTTTTCGCATGGTTGCGAATGATTTTGATCAGTCTATTTTTATTTATTGTAAATTTGCAATCAGTTGATCTAATTTTCTATGCAATCGGGGTAGTGGGAACCGAGATAAGAACGGAGTGATCTTATACTGATGCCTATTCAACAAGCTTATATCCCGGAATGGCTATCTTTTTACTTTGTTTATGTTATTCTCGGTCGAGTTTCGTAGTGGTATTCTGATTCTCAGAGGAGAAATATCCATGGCACTTACATAAAAACATATTAATATGCATGCTCGCGGGCACACATACATTCATTCGTGCATACATGAATAAACACGCACACACACACACGCATACATACAAACATACATTTCGCGTGCACGCATACATACTTGCGTATCCATCGACGTGTATAGGAACAAATTATAGCATTCCTATTCCCAGCACGACCGATAGACAGGCCCCTATGCATCATTTAGATGATATTCCAAACAGCAAAACAATCGAGCTAGTGCATCGCCTTTTAATATTTTAGCAAATGTACATAAGCTACAATTTATTTCATGTTGAATCAAGGTGTATCGCGAATCGTCAAGGTCCTTTCAAAATAAATCAAATCTGCGTGCACCGGATCAAAAGATCGATTGCACTTCGGAGTTTGGAATGAACTCAGGCACACGTATATCGGTCTCCAAGTGTGCGTGTCTGTGTGGTTGCGTGGGTTCAGACGTAGGAATTCGCAATCTTGTCCAGGTTGCGAAGGTCGCATTCGCAGGCGAAGAATTTAAGTACGGGCTCCTTAATCAGACATCACACCAATATCGACGTGTTTTGGTTAGTGTTCGGTACAAAGTTTAAGCACTGAAACAAGCGACCAATTTTAACTTAGAAACAAGAACAAAGTTCAGACACGCACACATCAGCTGAATTGCCGACCGTAGCTGTTTTGTTTGGCTAGCAATGAGATCCGCGATAAAGTTGACAGTCAAATGTATGACAACTATCAACTATTGAAACAATGATAAAGTACAAGTTTGTCGTTAATTCGATGGAAAGTAAATGTGTAAGGCCGCACTGCACCATGTTCATGCTCAAGGCGTGGTCAAAGATCACACCAGCTAAGTGGCACCGTTATTTTGGAAATATTGACTGTATTTGTACATCTACGCTTTGTTATTAACACTATATCATGCACAATTATCAGTATAACTTTGCGGTACACTAATAGTGGCTCAGATCCGAGGAGAAATGAATTGATTGTACGCATACTTTAGTCATTGGATTATCCCAAACGATTCACAATAATCCATTGAATGGTAGGGAAAGTACACGATTCCGCACTCCTCTGTCCGCGGATTCTATTGAATGGTAGATATTTGCCCGCAAAACAAGCATCGTTTGCTCTCACATCTGTCTGTCTCTCCTCAAAGCTCCAGCTCGAATACACCATGTATCCGGTCGTCCAATCCATAGAGCATAAATCGAAAGCTTAGTAATTCTAAGATGATGGTCATGACGAATTACTGGAATATCAAAATGTTCCATCCAGGATTCGGACTTGCAAGCAATCAGAGTTTTCCAGAAGTCCTTTTCGTCTCTTTTGCCCTCTGAAGTTGACGAATCGACGAAGAGCTGTGGGCGGATTTATCGCTCCATTGTACCGATTTTCCCCATTTGCGTACCAAGTAGGCATATTTTAAGGCGGAAACTTCAATAACCATTTCAACTGCGCCGGGGCCCGCTCACAAGGAATGATGGTTGCTCGAATTGAGCACAAAGAAACAAACGCTATCAATAAATCGTTAAAAGTGCGAAAATGAACAAAGCCGAAAGTGTTAACATGGCAAGCGTGCAAAATTCTTTCGGGAATGGGTCAGGAAATCATCTCTTCGAAAAATTCCGGCTCGTTGGAGCAAATAACATTGATTATTATTCATGAAAATTCTATACGTTTGGCAAACTATAAAAGAACGACATTATTTTGAAATCGAAAAAGAGGAGAAATAGTGAAAAATAAACATATTTGGACAAAAGCTGGTAAAAATCTCGACAGATCCGGTTGAAATGGTCGACAATGGAATCCATAATTCACCACTTCATCTTAAATATGCCATCATTTGGCGGCATATCGATACGTGTTTTTGCTTCCTAAGCATCGAATGTCATTAAGCGAAAGCGATGAATGCCGATCCCTGGTTGTCCAGACAGGGGATGCGTTCCCAGAGAGGAGTACGGAGTTGTAATAACTGCCGCAGAAGAGTGATCATAACTAACGGTAAACTCGAGGACGAAATCATATGGTCAGTCCAGCAAAACGAATTATGCTTTCCGAGTGCCGCTTTAATTCCAGATTCATGTGCCAGTATTCATAAGCCGTTTTGATTTATGTATTCCGTTGCGTTTCCATAGATGGTACTAGTCATATTAATGAGCCCCGCTCAATTTGTAGTTTAAAGTGACTCACACCGTGTTGACCGACTGAGACTAACAGCTGCTCAGATCCCACTCTTCTAATTTGGTGTTGGACGACTGACAAGACTAGAGGTTTCGGCCAATCAATATGCTGACATAATTTGCAATCCCTTTTTGGATTATGATTTCAAATACCTGCGTACTTAGACAATTTGTCCCGCTGCACATTGAAAAATGTAGAGTGGAAATCCAGTTTTGGTCTTCTGGAAGAGTGAGTGGTTTTCTTACGAGTTCATGTTTCATTCTCGACTCACTCTTTTTATCGACTGCTAATACGGGAACACCTAAGAAGAAGGGGAAAATGACACTAGGGGAAACGCATTGAGACTTAAATCTGTACGAGGTGTCCACGCGCCTCTTTGGAGTGTCTTCAGCACATATGTAACCAGGCCTAGTTACCATTTGCGTGCGATTGGATACCCGGCTAATCGTTGAGCAAGTGGCTTTTTTGATCCAAACATCGACTGGTGCCGTTGATTCAGTGCCAGCTCTCTTGCCCCCCTCCGTTTACTTTCTGGTCCATAATGTCTAGGAAGAAAAACAGTTTAGTAATTGATGTAAAGTCACCCGATCCCCGTAGATGATATTTGTTTACTGCCCATAAAATCGGTCAGTTTTACTCAATATTCCAAGTTCTATGTGCGCTAAACCTGGTACTGTATTGACGCACTGAGCCACAGAATCCTGGGAAGAAGACGGTTCATTGGAGCACTAATTATTTTACTCTTGGTTTTGTTATCCACTCTGGTAGCGGGACTCCGCCGAGCAGCCTCGTTAAAGCTCTACTGTAAAAGAGATATGACACGGCTTTTTATTTCGAAGTTTCTCTTTGCAGCGGAGCTCAAGTTAACTCCGACGTTTATCATCCAATGTGTGCTCAGATTTTGTACTGTTTAAATCTTTGTGTCATTTTCATTGCGTTCATCTTATACCCGAGGCACAAGTGAGCGTAACTCTGACGACATTCCAACTCGGATTTGACCCATTTCGGTGTTCCTTTTGCTCAGTACCTTCCTGTTCAAACAGCGTTCCAATCTCCAGCGAAACTGTGAAACCATTATAATTTGTTCGTGCAGTCGGTCGTTAGGATAAAATCAATTAACGTTTTTAATAGCGGACCTATTCAGAGGATAGCTTGAGTCACGAGTTAAATAATCCGAGCTTTAAAACAGAAAGAAAACCAGGTTAGCCAGTTCAGTCTATTGGTATTCAGTGACCAATAGTGCATCGGCTATTGGTTGTACTGAGAACAGAACTTGATTGACCTTGGTACGCAACTATGGGAAATCATTTTGGGCTTGTGAAGCAAACATGAGTAGTTAGACTGACCATCACCCCTACGGGTAATGGAAAATCAATGCATCAGGGTCTTCGGATGCAGATCTTGCCGGGGTCATTTTTCACAAATTTGGCCAACTCTGAATTCCCAATTCGGATTGGCACATGTGTGTATCAATTTGTCCGCATTTTGAACTAGACGTAGGTAGCCTGTGTGTAAGGGACGTGTCTTTGTCTTTTAATAAATAAGATCCAACCATTAACCGAAACGAAATGAAATCACGTCACAGAATGTCCGTTGAAAGCTGTTGAACGTACCTCACTAAATTGCCTACTTTACTCAGAGTATTGCTTGTCATAGAATTCGCCATTTTCACTTAATGATTTCTTGCTGATCTCAGAGTTTTCTCATTTTAGCTGTACATGCATGCACGAAACTGATCTGATTCAAAAAACTCATGTTTATGTGATTCAGAGTTGTGTGTGGCAAGCCGCTTTGTTTTGTACTTTCCCGGGAACGTGAATCAAGATCAGAAAGAGCTACTGATCGTAACCAACCAGGCCACGCGTACCACGTTTTGTGCGTGTGTTTGTTCGATATTTACGCAGTTTGGTGCAAAGAATTTATAAACACGTAGTTTCGATTAAGGGTAAGGACCATGCAAAACATTTCAGCTCATATTTGTTATTCTTGGTGCAACTACTAACAGCCCTTTCAATAGCAAAAAACAATTTGCTTGTGTTTCTAAACTGTGCCCATCACTTTGTTCCCGTTCTAACTGACCACATTGCCCGATACTAGAACATCCTGAGCAAAGAAGTGCAAGTGAGAGTAAATCAACATCCAGATAACGCCTGATTTTGGACTGTAAACCATTGTCCTGTTTGGAAAGCAAGCCTGCAATTAGATTACGTTGTTCATTAAGTACTGGAAACGAGCATTTGTTTCGGGGGTCACCAGTATGTATGCTGATAGACAGGCCGTCGCCTGAATTTAGTCAAAGTAAGATATGTATTACTAAATTTACAATGATCGCCCGTGTTTCTCGGAATATTTCTAAATTGCTCTTTGTCAGACACTCTCATTACGATTCGTTTTCTCACACGATATTCTTTCGAGACGCTTCCACAGATTATGGTACTATACTAAGCGCGACAAACTAAATGTTCGATTCCGTTCCGCTTCAAACCTTTTGTTCAAACACAGTTTCTATTGGCTATTGACAGGAATCTTAAACTCTTTTTCTACGCGGCTGTTCACCGTTTGAAGGGATTTCTCGTTGTTATTGCGTAAATTGACGTTTTTTGGACTTTGCTCCTTTTGTTTTGCACAAACACTTGACAGTCTGAGCCAAAGTTATATTTTCATTCAATATTTGCTCACGTTTCGATAAAATATGTAAATCGGATTCTGTTTCAACCGATCCCTTTCGGTTTGCTTATGCCGCTGAAAATTGGTTGAGAAATATCCACTACTTCCATGACACTTTGGGAGTACTGGCAATTGTCGAGCAAACACGACTGTGCACGTTTGTCCATTCGCACATGAACGCTCACATTCCCTCAGTAGTACACTTAGTAGTGCACTATATCCAAATGGAAAATCATTTTGGACAGATTGCATTCGAATCGAATTCGTCACGGGATACAAGTCGACGCAGGTTGGCGGCATTTATCAAAGGAAAGATGAATCAAAACGTGCCGACTCCAAGGAGCAATACGGGTCTACCTCAACTTACACAAATGAATTTGCATGTCTCAGACAAACACGATCGCCGTGAGTCAGAACCGAGCAAAACTTACGGTTGAATTGATATGCACGTCGTTACGCACCTTCTGCTCTCACACCGTAACAGATCAAAGATAAGAAGAAATTTCTATTCCATCCATCGATCCATATTGTCAAGCACACAAACTGTACTGTCGATCTAACTAGACGTTGAAATGCGCAATAAACTCAACGCTATTTGTTTTGTTTTGTTTGTTTTTTGAACGAAATAGTCCTGCTGTTGACTTTGCCGTCTGATCGCAGATGTGATAACGAATTAAACAGTTTCCTAAACGTTTCTCTACGCACGTATTTCCCCGTTCTTTGGTTTTTGTTTCAGTCGACGAAATGGACCCTTTGCTAGAAGAGTGTTGGCCCGATGGCACGGGGTGGACCATTGGGCGGATGAACACACGTCTGGGAGAGTACAACGCCGAACTTCGACGCCTGAACACCAGAATTTGGTTTGCGGCTGTGTTGAGTCAGCCCCTTCCGATTCAGATTGTACGAAGTGAATAATTTAGTGTTCTAGACACCGTATTTTCAAATGGTCACCACGTATTTTTACTAAGAGTAGAAGCAGAAATATGTCATAAACCAAATGCTTTATTAGAAATTTGGCCGAATATATATCAAGTGAGATGCGCTTACCTAAATGATAGAAAAACGGAATAAGTTTTTGAATTTAGAACGAATTTCAGATGTATATTTGAAGGCGATTGGTGTTTCTAGATTGGCCTGAAAATGTCCACATAGCACATTATGGAACCATAAGACGACGAACAGGCCCGGTTTCAGTGGTTCGCACCCATGCCCTTAGATTACAATATAGTGAGAATAATTTTAAAAAGGAGTGGATTGGTCACAAAATTATGCGTGCGAAGGTATTGCTAGTGTTCCTTGCATAACCGAAATGCAAATGAACTTGTTAATTTTTTTGTGGCGTGGGGTTTACTTTGACACGGAGGGTGAGCCAGGGGAGTTGAAGAGCGACCCCAAATTGTTTTCAGCGCACAGTTGGGAATCGCGAAGACGGATTGCAGCAGCTTCCGCGGTGCTGGAGACAACCTAGACCGTTGACCCCTGACCTTGGACTCAAAAAGGTTGCGTGACATTCACGGTGTATGTGTCAGGCGTGGAACCAATTCACTATCAATAACAACACTTGCGAAGTCTGCGGGCGTCTGTGAACACACATTATACATAAATATGCGTATATATATACATATATATAGAAGTATATGCGTATATCTGAGAGAAAACTCAACTCCTTGCTTCTAGTTGAGTGTTCGATAACCTTCGCTCAGGTGTTTTCAGATCTGTTAGGAGGTCAAGCAATACATCTCAGAATGTGGAAGCAGATAGCGCATGGATATAAACTGAGATTAACAGATTCTTCCGGGAAGTATCTATAAATGCTGCATACGGTTTAAACTGAGCTATTTCCTTATTTTGCCTGGTACTTGTTGGACATCGACTGAACGCTAATAGTAGTGATTTAGTAAGATTGCACGATATTTCAATTGGCGAAACATACGCGATCGTTTGTGTGTTTCTTCTGTAGCAAACGCAGAATATTTCCAGCGATTGTTTATTAAGAATGATCTAATAAAGAATAAAAAACGTCTAGGGTGGGGTAACGGGGCACGAATCAGCCTGGGTCTGGCTTCCTGGCATCGGTGAACCTTATCGTCAGGCTACTCATCACGGAGCCAACTAAGTTATTTAAACTTTAGGGAAAGACGTCGAGAGGGCGGTGGCATGAATTATTTTGGATCAGATATTTCAATACCTTTTGTTCAATATCAGCTGTGGTTGTACGACGGATAATTACATTGGTCTGACTGTATAACTCATTCGTTCTGCAGTGTTTGGATAGGCATTGTTGCAGAGAATGACTTGGTGTGCCCTAAAGGGCAATTTACAAGGGATCGAGTAAAGAAACAAGGGGATATGGAATTTTCGAGCGCACAACATTGCTGGTCAAAGTAGTAGTGAGCTCGCATTTCTGTTACCACTGGAAATATTTATCAAGGGAATTAGAAGTCGTCGTATAGACATTTTTATCCACACCTGCCCTGGGGTCTTTTGTTATCGCTTTCTCGCTGTCCAGCCATGCAGTATAGTCGTCTGGACCACGTTTGCACTTATGCACATTGTCATCTTCACCAGAACATTCATCCTGTTTTTTCGCTATTTCTTACTGTCTTCATTGACCATAGTCAGTCATTGTGTACTGTATCACCAGCCGCTCTATCTGATTGGCTGATAGCTTGATCATTTTATTACGCGTCGCGATTAATCTCGACTGTTCATGCGCCTACAGCCTCGAGCTGCAGTCCCGTCAACTTCCGCCCAAGACATTCTAAACGCTCGGCTGATCCGTCTCTGTCGCCCTTTCTGGATTGGTCTATTTTAATCGTATATTTTCTAACCTACTGAACCTTTATGTGACTTAACTCAGAGCCATCGACGCGTCAACTGCGTTGGTGTTATTCGACTGACCTCTGATTGCTTGCCTTAATTCTATTAGTCCACGTTTTTGTGGGCGCATTGATTATCCATATTGTGTTCCATGGTCGGGATACTAAGTAGGCGGTCGATCAGTAACATGATAGCTGGAAGGAGTTCCGTTACTCTAAGCTCTTCTCCACGCATGACTGCAGATTTCAAGTGCCGAGGGAATGTGAGTTTTGTATACGAGCAAAAGTAGCCGGGTGCAAGAAAGCTCCTAGAATGTGTTAGAAAACCAACTTTCCACAGCGCGTAAGGCAACTTTCTGCACAAAAGGAGATTAACAGAGATGAATTTATGGACAAACCCAGTAATAAAACTTCTCAACGGTGACCAGATAGAGCCAGAGCGCAGACAATTTCAACGGAAGATCTTCATGCCAAACTAGCTGGGAGGCAGTAGACAGGTTCAGCGATTTTGATTGAGTTTCTTCTTGCTTATTGTATGCAGCCGATCAGTAGTAGGTTGCCCGCAGAGCAACGCGAGTGAAATCTATATTGACGATCACTCCGAAAACTAACACTTTTTTATCATTTGCTTCCTTTATTAACGAAATAACAGTGTACGTCATTTTTCACGAAGCGGGCCGCGGCCAACAAAGGGCTGTCAGATGGGGAAGTTGACCGACCGTGGGAGGAATCGAACCCGTGAACTTATCCACTTGACCACCGCCGGCGAGGACAGAAAGCACTTGGTCGGAGGTAATGATTTCAAAAAATTTAAAATCACAAAATTGAGGATGATGGAACGATAGCTGTTGCGATCACGCGGATCTCCATGTTTCGTGATACGAAAATATTGGCATTTTTCCATGGATAGGGAAGAGTACGTCGGTTAAGCAGGAAAAGAAGAAAACAAGCAAACTTTGCCGCTTGTGAAGATGCATGCTTTGGAGAACAGAGTGAAATCAGAAACAAACACAAATATCAGATTCAAGGCAACAATCTACCCAGGGCTAGCAAGCTAGAATGTCGCCAAAATCACTCCAATCGACAAAGCCGCAGCGCCAAAAGGTGTGCCTAAGGCTGAGTACTGGAAAGCGGCGAGAAAAAAGAACAGAAGATGAGATAAGATAATAATCCAATGAGTTCAGAGGAGACAGGAAAGTGATATTAGGGAATTGTGAAGCGATGAATATAAGAATGAAGTGAAGATTGTGTGCTCGGTCGGTAAGACGATCGTGGGTGCACGTAGGGAGTTCGCCTAATTGACATCGTTTATTTTGGAGATAGCCTCAGGTTTAGGCCCGATCGTCGAGGAGTCCGATAAATGCAATATCTTTTCGTGGACTTTGGAATCACCAAGAATGGTAAGTTGGCAGCTGAGTTTTGTTGAATTCAGTGATCGAAGACAACAAGTCAAAAGTCAAAAGTCCTTGCATTAGGGAATGGGGGACCGGTAGAAAACTGGTGATTAAAAAAAGGAACCGATGATTCACCGACATGAATTAGAATTATTGGTTGGAGACATCAAGATGTGAGGGTTGAAAAGAGGAGGCATATTCGTGAATATAGGCACAGACACCAGCATTAGAGGAAAAGGAAAGAAAGAATTGAGTAGTTTGGAAGTTGGAGGTGGCTTGTGTTTGACGAGGGAGAAATTCGTATTCTTGGAAAAAAACAAAGCAACGAGAATGAAGACATGGGAAAATGGTGTGCCGGATCAACATTGCGATTCAAACCAAGAGTATTAGTGAGAACTACGAGAGTTCCGTGTGAGTTCTGTGTGAGTGAGTGAGTGCGCACAAGAACGGCAATGCGAACCCTGAGATACGGAGTAGAGAACCAAGCAAGACCTCAGTGAGTTTGGGCGTGGTGATGAGACGGACCATATCGGAAATGCCTATCATTAAAATGTCGGACTGGAAACGTTTTCACCGGCATTTGTTGTGCATCCAATTGTCATGGAACACGTTTGTATGGCATAATATTTTCTCAGTAAGCGAAATATTTACAAATTTCCATGTCAATGCAGGTTGGCTTTTCGCTGGGCAGTCCACATTGTATGAAATGTGCTTTGTACCGCCGAAGAAGACTGCCTCCTTGATCGTTTTGTGAGGTTCCACAAAATTTACACAGGTATTGGAAGCAGTTTCCGTAGGAGAAAGTGCACTGACCGTGATTAACGTAAGTACATTGAAAACCCAGTCACATCTGACCAGTAAACGGTGTGTTGTATTCGTCTCCAAAGACTGACTATTCAATTATTCACTACCAATAAGAAATATACACGAACAAGGAGGGGAATTATGTTTGAATTTATCCCGGAATGAGTGCACTATATTAGCATAAAAAAAGCAGGGGTCGTTTGTCATTTCTTATTGACCACATAGGGTAACGGACGAATATGATTGGCTGAAACACAACAAATTGTCGACAGTTGATTGGATTTCGGTTTAGTGAAAAAGGCACTCTTTATTGTTAACCGAATGGATGACAAACGAAGAACCGATTCGTTCATGGACACAGACATTACGACCTTACTACTGTGTGCCTATTGCTGACTAATTTGTTACTAAGTCCACGCACCTCGATCGATCTCATAGTAAACACCACTTCTTTGATTTTGGACTTTCTGACAAAATCAGAGTTACATGGTAGTAGTAGGTGATTGAATGTTTGCATGAAATAATTCACCACGTGATATCACCGTTCAACTCACCATAATGAAACCATGGAAGCACTGTACAGCTGTTCCATCCTTGTTAGGAATCAGCAGCAGCGCACATCCACCGCGCCCGAACTGGAACGCGAACCCGGGACGGACGATTCGAACGCCTTAGATATTACGCTACTGGGCAGGCTATGAATGGTTTGTTGAACTTCACCATAGGATGTTGCACCTATTCGTCAGTGATCTGCGCGGCCACGGGCCGCTAGCACACACCAACCGACCCCTACTGACAGATTACTTCTCTGCAGGTAGCCTAACAATAAGGAAACAACTGTACAGTGCTTCCATGATTTCTTAATGATAAGTTGAGCGATGATATCCCAAGGTGAACTATTCCATTCAAAATCAGAGTTTCCGAAGGTAGAATGTGATTTCAGTTGACAATGCGAAACTAGTAACATACCTGGTAGTTGGGAATACAACTGGTTGACGATGGAACAGTATCATGGATTCTGCTCTTTGCACTACTGAGCACTCTTTCGCTAAAATTCCTTTCACGGTTTTCCACCTTCCTTCCATAAAAATCTCAAATTTTCATAAAATAGCAGGGAAAGGAAATTAATCAATCATTTTAATTCCACAAGACAGGTATTTTATAACACTTTGGATAAGCAGGGTGGAAATTGTGAACCCTTGCGGATTAATCCACTCCGTCAGTAAACAAGAAAAGTTAAATGTGCGGAAAAACCAATTCACGTAAAACAGTGCTTCGTTTTAACACAAATGACGCGCAATTGCTTCGACACCCCGGATATGGGATGTCAGTCATGGTCACGGCAACACGCAGGATCAACTACCGCTCGCACGCTCGTAGACAGACATGCTCAACAGAGCGACCAATTACACTGCGTAGATCGAGTCATCATATTATTTATTCTGCCGCTAAATTTGGTCAGACATTTATTCAAGTGTTGTAAACTATTTACTGGCGGTTTGCCTTTAGCTAGCACCGAAAAGACGAGTCGCAGTATTGTGTGCGTGTGTATGTGTGTACACTGACTTTTGAGTCTGTTCGTCTCGGCCAGCATATGGAACTAGGTCATTCACGTGAAAGAATTTTGAGCATCAACATTCTAGCTTCCACGTGAAGGTGCCGTTCAAAAATCGATGTACCTTCTGCAGCATCGTGTGTAAGTTGCACATTCAGAACACTGCCAGATGAGTTCAACTGGTTGGCTTCCGTTGTTTGATTTATTCCAGATCGTCTTACACCGAACGACGACGTTCGTAGCACGCCAGATAAAGTAGCTATACATAAGCTGTTTTCCCATAGTGAGTCGAACATAAGTATTGCCTGATGAACCCCAAATCAGACTGATTCGAGGTCCGCGTCCAAGACACTTTATTAGAGAACCGGTGCACAGCAGGTTGCCTGATGAGAACTTGTTCACAGAACCGCTATGTGTTGGAATTTGTAAAATGCTTGTCTTTCAGTCAACACGGTTGGCGAAATGTGGATAGCCACATTTGTTCCGCCCCCTCCTCATTGTTCATATAATCGATGTCCTCACATGCATTAACTAAGTGCTAGTAATTGCCGTTGCTCAATCGTGCATAACTCATTTATCCTGCTAACTCCCCTTTGAGCGTCTCGATGCTTTAGACCTAATCTTCCTTTTGCTCTGACCACGTGATCTGCCGGTATAACTGGTACTATGAGTCTTGAACTTTGACTTGTAATTTCGAATTGTGGATACCTACCTAGCGCCGCAGCGTGACTACTTGTTCAGTTGGCCTGGCTCCCCTCGTCTGATGATTGACATCACGCTGTTGGATCCCTGTTAATGCTGATGTGAATTTCGCGTTCATAACGGAGCATTTCAAACAAACTGTAGCCACGGGCTTGAAAAAGCTTAAATCGCGGAGCCGCACAGCGCTTTGTAACTCTGTACCTCGAGTGACTAGGGACTCAAATCAAGTTACCTGAAACAGTCTCGGTTAATCCAAATTTATTAATTGATAAAACGTCGCTACTTTTGCTCCCTGGACATAGATAGCACTTGTCCTATTTGAAAGATGCTCCGTTTGTGTATTTTACACTATTTCTTTTGGTTTATCAGCGGTACAAACGACATAATAATAAAATAATAAATAATTCAAAAACGACAAGGTGATTTCCAAAAGACCTTGACAAAATACGAACGGATGCACATTCCACAGCTAGATGCCTCCCTGAGCATTTATCTTCCGAAGTTGTGAAAAATACCTGGATTGAATTTCGCTGATTAAATAAGCCGAGGAATGAAATGTATCACGATTAAGCAATTGGCAATCGCGTTTCTTTCCGGAAGCTATAACAACGTAGAGTGAGACAAGGGACGGCGAATTATTTTGCAAGAAATTCCGTTCTTCAAAATAACCGTTGAAGTAGCTGTGAATAAACGTTTTTGCATGTTATCACAGATTTCGTGCTTGTTAGCAAGCACTGGGTTTGAACCCGTTAATTTAGCTGTTGCCGAAATGGTATAACTTATTATGAGCCTTGGCACGCAATAAATTCGTCGGAAAATCAAAATGATTGCCAAATAATATGCCCTCAAAACCGCGTTTTCAAATAACTCATCATACAGCACCAGTCTACAACACCCCATCAAGGACTCAGGGATCAACTGTGTAGTTGTTTAACCTTTTTTAGGAACAATCCGTTGTCTCGAACCTGGGATGCAGACTCTGCAAGGGCGACTGTAAGTCGAAAGTCTCAGCTATTAGAGCAACTGGGTTGGTTCTTAACGGAATATCTTGCATTAACATTACATTTCGTGGTGCTCATAATTGTCACAGACCGCTGTCCATCAGAGAATTGACCCCTATGTGGTGAACAGCTTTTGTGCCCGATGCAGTCTCATTTCCAACAATCCAGCTTCCCGGTTCCCAGTATTGGCTCACTGCTAGCGATTCCTAGCAAAGATGAAGCAGATGCACGATGCCTCCGCTGTTTCATTATGGCTTTGGACATAAATGCCATAAGATGAATCATTCGGAAATCAGGTTAAACACTCTTCTGTTGTAAAATTGCATTTAGCCGTAAGATCACCATGAGCAGTTTATCGTTGTTTTCTCATTACATCCACGAACTCTTAATTCTGATACTTTCTACATCTGTTCGACTCTTTGTGCATGGGAATAAAATCCTTTTTGTTTATCATTCTTCTGCATGGAACAAGAGGGTTCTCGATCAACTACCTCACTGTTAATCAAACGACTTTCGTGCCTTGTTTTTATGCGCTGGATTTCCTGCCTTCAAAAATCAAAAAAGTGACAGCCCAGCGCGAATCAAATTACTGACTAAGAATGAAAATAAGACAAAAAAGGTCAGCAATAGCGCACAATTTGACTTCGGCCCTTGTTTTAGAACTTTGAGAAGAATTTCTAATGCCAGCTTCTCGCCACCGGAACACTGAAAAAAACTTGACCGCTAACCGAGCAGTAGGCAGATAGCTAGGTAGATAGAAAATAGATAGACTGTTCGACTGACCGATCGGTTTGTGTTGACTGTTTGACTGGCTGGCCGATTGATTGACTGATTGACTGGTTGATTCTTAGACAGAAGTGTTGGACATGTGTCTAGTGTCAACTCATCAATTAATGGATTTCCAATAGTTATCAAAAAATCAGTTTATTAGTCTACTGCTTAGCAGCATGGTTTCCAGACTTTCTCCAATTCTTGTTGTTTCATATGTTGTAGAACCCTTTCTGAAATGGCGGATGCCATCGTTTCACTATTTAAGCGGTCCAGGATGCAAAATGGAAAGTTATTCTTGGAATTGATAGCTTGTATTCCAGTCTTTAGACGTTACAGTATGATAAATTTGATAGCCCAGTGTCACGAACACAGTGAACCGTAACTGAAAGCTTAAATTCCAATCGACAAATTTGGCAGTTCGTGAGTATAGTTGGGGAGTCTCTACTCATCCTATCTATGGTGGGTAAAAATATGATCCGGTTCCTCTGGTTTCCATTTAAAACAGCGGCCGAAGAGGTAGCATACGCTTTTGAACAACTACACTAAACTTGCCAACTGTTCGTGGGCTTGTGAACTTCATCCTCAAAATCACACGTTTGAAATCAACCACTAGTATTCATTTTGTTCCGGCTAGTACCAACATAACAGCTGACCTTTGCACTGAGCTCGTGTGAAACACAAACACCCTTTCGTCAAACCCTGGGATATGTAAAACAACGTGGTCGGGAATGATCGTAAAGAGCCAGTGATTCGACTACTTTAGGTAACTTTTCTCAAGTCAGGTGAATAAATGACAGCCATTCTGAAGAATACGTGTGAATGTGTTAACGTTTCATTTTCTCCGGTTCATTTTACCGTAAGCGCTGAATGTTTTCCAAAGGGTAAAGCGGTAGATGACGTGTTGTAGAACTGGAAAGTGGTCCGTGGCGAGGGATGTTTGAAGCCATTATCGTCAGCTCTAAAAGATCATCTTCAGATTGGTGCTGTAAGGAATTTAGTTTGTTTCAAGGTAAGATACTCTGAATAAAAGTGTAAATAGAGATCAGAGCACCCCTTTGGTGTACAAAAATAGAAACTGTGACGCCAATAGTCACAGTTGGTCAACTAGGAGTGTCGTTTTTGGAACAAACTCACACAACACTGTCGTTTATGGAA
Source organism: Fasciolopsis buskii (assembly GCA_008360955.1). Lineage (NCBI taxonomy): Eukaryota > Metazoa > Platyhelminthes > Trematoda > Plagiorchiida > Fasciolidae > Fasciolopsis > Fasciolopsis buskii. Next base: position 145,955 of record LUCM01010651.1, read on the forward strand.
ATTGGAGCATCAAGTGACGCATGTGGCAAATCCCAACAGGTAATTCTGCAAATTGTCACTCATCGATGACAACGATGGTCGATGCCAAACACCTAATGTGCACACAGCACAAGAATCCGGTCGATGAAATTCCTAACGTAACCCGATTGACCAGGCAAAAGGAGAAACAAAGTGAACCGTAACTACAGGTTGGTGTGATACGTTACAATCAAATTTGTAGGTCATCCGCTTTGCGTACCGATCGTTTATAGGGAAACTGAATCAAACCGTCACGGGACTATCAGGGATAGGTATTTGTCTTTGAATATACACAAAGGATAGGCATAAGAAACTACTATTTTTGCCGACAAGCCTGGCATGATTATAGATAGCCCGTTACTGAATTTCATTAACCAAATACTTTCAACATCACTAATCACTACTGGATGTCAACAGCTATCTCATATACGTAAAGTTAACTGTGGAAATATTAAAGGTGTGATTACAGTTGAAATTTCAAAATGACTTCTCAGTAATCAACCATTTACTTCATGACTTGAGCTGTAGACACATCAAAAAGATCGTAAACACTTCAGTATTGTTGTATTAGACGAAAGTATTCCCTCGAAATAAGCAATTGCCGATAGGTTTAGCGTGTGGTCATATTATCAGTTATGCCCGGAATGAGAGAATAGTTGTCGAATTGTATGCTTCACCGGGGAACTATAGTCACTTAGGCCAAATGTTTGTGTACAGCAGACAAGCACACACGCAAACACACTTTTTGAGCCAACTCCCAATCATAAGGTCACCCGCACAAAGATTAGTAAATAATGATACGTGTATTCAAACAAATACTTCCAAGGATTACTTGCTCTAGGTAATTACGCGACACACCGAACCAATGAAATTTATTCACTCCGGTTTTCAGACTTTTGAGAGCCGGAATAAATCGCTATGGTTTCGATTATCAGTAAAAGGGATCCTTCTTTACAAAATTACACAAATTATTGATAAAAAGGTACCGGCAATATTGTGCACGTTGTCATTAACAGCAGTAACACCGAATGGTGGGTAAGCAGTTGACGGGGTGGCGGGTGAATGTGAGCGTAGTGGAATGAGAAATGATATCAGAAGTTGAATAGGAGTGTGGCAACAGATAGGAATGCCGCTGTATTCGTTTTGCGATAACACAAACCAAAACCAAATAAACATGTAATTAAATAAAAAAATTGGACATAAAAATGAATTATTGTCGGGATTGAGCTGGTGAAAAAGACGATTGATATGCCCAGAGTAAAGTGTTTTCAAATTGACCAACAATAATGCCAAACGAAGTGCATCACGATGGGCGGATTATGAACACAACTATACCGAACCATTTGTCCGGTTTGTTTCACATTGCCGACGGGGACTCAAACCGAACCGTATTGTCTTCGGTTTCGTCGGCTGAACACGATGAATACGATCAGGGCAATCACAATACACACGGCCAACGCACTGCCCACTGCGATCGGAACCGTATTGTCCGGGACTTGATCTTCATTGCATAACGTCTCTGATGGGTTGGGTAAAGTTTAGAACAAAATTTCCTGTTTAGGGTTATCAAAATAATGTTGGAAGGGGACGAGGAAGAAGACCGATTTTGGACTTGTTAGAGGATCACTCATTTCCTCCTCCCCTCAAAAATTGACCAATTTCAATGTGCTTAGGTCAAACGTAACTAACCTGTATCGGAATAATTAGGTTGATCCTTTTTCACGAAAGCTTCTACTAGGACATCACTCAACCGCATGTCCAAGGCATTAATTGGATTCTGCCCGGAGAATTTCAAAATCTTTGGAGCCATGCAATGATAGTACGTTAAAACAGGCGCGTTTCCCCAAGACTCTGCGGATGTGATGGTCACCGGATCTGAACAATAGAGATTCAAAACATCCAGTGGTAAGATCAACCGGTACCAGACATATTCAAACGAGAGAAAGAGAAAACAAAAGTATCCTCTCCATTTCTCCCAGTATACTCAAATCCGAGTGAGCAAAATTTCTTCCTTATAATGAATCTGGTGCATTTTAATTCCCAGTGGTGTTTAGGAATATTGAGAGAAAATATGGAGAATGAACTGGAACCTGTGGTGTACGTTCGAATTCAGTTTGATCCTCGGCGCTTTGTTGCGACAAGTAGCTTTTCGATTTTTGTAAGCAGTCATGTTGATATTTTTATTTGGTGTTATAAACGACCTTGGCACGAGTGCCATATGGTTGTTAATCGGATGCTCGTGGAAAATGGTGGTTATAGATATTGGGTGCGGCGCGTGTGAAATGTGGGGCCATGCGAAATGCTCAGGGCTGCAAAATAAGCACTACACAGTCAAAGTCCGTAATGAGTGGCTGGAATGGTTCTTTCCTGAATCCTAAGAATTCGCGAAGAAACCGCGTCGGGAAAAGCTAGTTGCAGATGCAGGAAATAGCTCAACGAGTCACAAAATGCCTTAGAAAATTAGTGACAGCGAGGGATAAGTTTGAGTGTAGCATTTCCCGTGCGGAACTCGCGAGAGTATCAAGCGCCCAGATCCAAACCAGGACGCCAGGAGCCCTAAAGAATATGGCAAAAAGTGAGATCGTAGCATCAACACCCTTAGCCTGAATCCAAGTTCGGAAGGAGAAAATTCGAGCCAAAGAAAACAAGTGAAAAACGCAAGCAAAACTAGTTTCGAAGATCTCCAGCTCAAATTGGAATGGATAGTCACAAACCTTCGAGGTCTGAGAGAGAACCACCGCTGGTATACGGAACCTCCTGGTCTTCATTAGCGAGGAACCGCTTATTAATCAATCCAAAGTCAAGAGGAAATTGGATTACGGAAAATTAAGGAACACCCTGCATTTTGTAGGTCTGAATCCCAATACAGCATTCCGAAGGGTCCACGGAGTTGTTGTACGGAAGCAACCTAAGCAGGGCTTCGGACCTCTAGCGGCAAGACGGTTATTGTTGGAGGTCCGGGATGCCACCGTCAGAGACCAGCCACAGGCCATTGCGGTAGCCAGTGACCATAGCACAGGGAGGTGTTATCACATAGTCCGCCATGGGCTTGCAAAATATCCGAATACAGAACTGGGATACTCACAGCCTATGCCCATAGAAGGAGCTTCCTTGTAAATCCGACCATGTCGGTGAGAGGTGCGGTCTCTCAAGATCCTACAAGCCGATCTCTCCTCGGTAAAGGAGAGATAGTTATCATCATTGATGTGCTGAAAAACACGGTATGAGTTAGCTAGGTCGCAGAGGATGATCCGGTAGCGTAGCAGTTCACGAATGGTCTCTCTTATCACAGTACTCGGCACCGTGAAAGAGATACACAGTTAAAGGCGTTGCGAAATGATGAGGATGGTAATAAAACCGTAATACATGTGTTAAGCGATATTGCTGTATGTGCAAAACCACAGACAATACTTGGCCTCTCCTCGGGTAATTCGCCCGAGGTACAATTCAACCTAAAGAATCACTTTCGATACAAAGTGGCTATCATAAAGCCCATGGCCCATGGCTGGGTCGATTTGTAAGCTGTACAGGGCGACTTTGCATCGGGGATATTTACCACAGGACCAGAAAACAGTACCAGTATTGGCTATCCACAAGGTTGGCTCGCTCTCGAAAGTAGGCAACTGCATACCAGCGAGCCCGAGAAGCGTCCTGTGCAAATGCTAGAGTACATTAACAAGGAACACTTTTGTATAAACCGTTCAACATGGTTTTCTGAAACAAAGATCAAAGATCAGAAAACCTATGGACAAAGATTGACTGATTCAGGCTTGTTCTGATTGGAACGCTGGACGGCTCGGTACGAGGGAAACGGGACGGGGTGATCGAGAGGTTTAAGAAAATCAAAGATCTGAGTGGAATTCGTCCCGAGACCCTTATCCATGAAGATCCCAACTCCAGAACCAGATGAAATGAGAATAAACTGATAAAGTTTTACACTCAGCCGAATGCCAGAGCGCAGTGCCTCAGTAACAGAGTGATAAATGGATGAAAGAAGTTGTCTAGAGATACCGTTGAGACAAATTGTCAAAACATTTTATGCACAGTTAGACCATAAGTAGGATGAATTGAATTAGTTTGTCACCGTTCAAGAGGTGTGTGCCAATTTTGACGTTGAAAACCTGTCTGTAACGCCCACGAGGTAATAGTTCACTGGCGATGGCCATATGTTTTCCTCTCTCTGTTAGTGCATTGAAGTGGAAACGGGGTCTCTGGAACGCCAAGGATACCGAGAAGAAGTAAAGAATTGCAGAGATGGACGCCAGCTTTTGTGTATACCATTGAGAAACTGTGGTCGCTTGTTTGGTCCTTTGGGTCACTTCTGTCCTGTGGCGACTGAACTGAACCCATCCATTTCTGTACAGGATAAGTGTACAACAATGGGTGGTGGAATTCGGGCGATCTTGGTTACCACGTCAATGTCACCGGGGAGTGGAAAGTGAACACTTGTGTGTTGGGCGAACAACATGAACTTGAAATAAATTGTTTATGCTTTTGTACCAGATTGTAATAACAGCCACCAGTTGAGTCCGGTGGTTAGCAATTACCACGCTTTGACTTGATGTTGCAATCCAAATTATACATCAGTGGTTAGGCCAATGGAAATCCCGTATTAATGGGAATTTTTAGCCTGCCAATCATTATTAGTGAGAGAGTGTATTATTTCCGGTGTGGAAAAATGTCAATCGGTTGAAATGGAAGCGTTAAACAAGGAGGTAAATTCAGCGGTTATTCGAAATGCTCTAATGAAAGAAATAGCAGTCGGATTATAGCCAAACGCTATTTTTTATTTTTTTATAAGCATTGTTCAGCAGTTTTGAATCGATCGTATTACCATTTTTATGACCTATAATAACAGTCGTGGCAAGAACGCATTTTGGAGGTGGGACACAAAAACGATTTTCGGTACTCCATGAATCACACACCCTGCCGTTGGGAAATAGGTAACACAGGCCAAATGAGGTTCTGCGGTGTAATGGAAGAAGATACAAATATGCAGATTGTTTCAAATGTAGGAGAAATGCCTGTGATTCTTTTTCTTCATTCAACGAGGACATGCGTGCGCTAATTCGACCCACAAATTCCAGGCTGACGTGACTAAATTTTGGCAGTTTTTGACGATTTCATCATCGGCCAAGGTTCACAGGGAAAATGACCTGTACGGGAATTTTTTTATTTACGTTCAATATATGGGTAATAATATTACACTTTTTGCCTTGTCTAATGATATGGGTATCGGAAACCATGTTAACTCGAAGATACAACAACTCCCTGTTCATTTATTCACTAATAATTACTGTGTATATGATGGTTTTGAATGTGAATTCTATACTAGTCCACCCTACCTGCTGTGGTGTGCATGTATATTTTGAGTTTAATCTCTCTCAGAAAAGGGTATTAAACAAGCACATTTATGTTACCGTATTGTGGCAGAATCTCAAGTGGTCACTGGCTCATGTCTCAACCAACCAGTCAACCGATCAATCCATTGACAAATGACTAAATAAGCAAGTGAATAAATCAACTAATAAAGCAATCATTCAGTTAGTCCATCAATCGAGTAGTTCTTTTATTCATATGTGTAACCATTTTGCCTCTTTGCTATACAGAATACCACTTTATTATTTCCTCTACTAACTCCGTTTTTTACCTGAGAGTAGGTCTTTCTGCAGAACCACTAATTATGTATTCATTGTCATGTATTTTCTTTGATTTGCGAACCGTTTTCCATTTGGCATGACATTTTAGGTTTGGTTACGCATGATCACCTGACTTGCTTTCATGTAAAATTCACCGACAATAGGCTTATAAAGCAAACTTCCAGTCTACTGTGGGGCTCTGCCAAGATGGCCGGTGCGCAAATTTGATTTCATCGCATGCACTACAACTCTCTGCTCCTAGTTAAAGGTGGATCCAATTGATGACACATCTATAGAGTTCATCGTGCACCTGCCCGTGCTCGAACTCTGATTAGAAGTCCATACCCGCTTTCTAAAACTGTCCCTTACTCCGAACCAGTACCGTAGTTAATCTCCTAAGAGATGAGTAGAATAAAGTCCGAGGTTATTGCGGCGAAATTCATAGTTTCGACTGAAAGACGACCACGAAACATTCCTGAAGATCTCATAAACTAATGAAATTGGTCCATGTCATCTGTTACTGGTTATATGAAAACTGTTGTTTGTCAAATATTGCACAGTATATATAATGCGATCCAAATTTACAGATATAAACCTAAAAGCCCAAATCTGTGTCATCGTTGGAATCGAGTAGTGCAACCAAACAGTTTTTAGTCAGTAAATTATGAGGCTTAAGGCAAATTTCTAGTCGATAACAATCCGGCTGAATAACGTATTTCAAGTGCTACAGAAAGTGATGACGAAAGAGGAATATCTGACTATGGGGATAGTGTTCAACGCGCGGGTGATTCGGCCCAACTAAAAATAACACACGGTTCTTCGGCCGTGTTCAGGGACCAAAGCAGCTGTACATACACAGTTTCATCCTGGTTACTCGTTATGTTTGATCGATACAGGACCGCAAATTTCGATAAACTTAGGGCAAATTTACACACGTTGGTGACAAACGATTCACAGTTTAGCCAAACTTTGCCTGTTTGAGGTTTACTTGTCCGAGTTTCGGCCAGCAGTTCGCGTAGATGATAGCCGGGTTATAAATCAGCCGAATGATGGCAGACTGCGCGTTGCTGCCTGCATGTGAAAGTAGGATAAAATGCTTGCGTATTTTTTCCTTCTCCATCATGAAGTTAAGATCAACACTGAATGGAGAACAGCAAACACGGTATTGGTTAGTTGCGAAAAATATGGATGACAAAACAAAGACGTGTTGTGTTTCAGTGGTTAATGCAAGATGGATGCGCCTGTTTTGTGGAAGCAAGGTCTGTGTAGGATCTGTTGTGTCAGGTCTGTAATAGTGAATACACAACGTTGCAATCCGTACAATAATTCTCAGAACATAACTTCCCTTTCTAGAACATGTTGTGCTACTGTTTGTTTACTCGTGAACACCTTGATATTAGCAATCTAAGTTCTAGATTTGACTGGGAGAGAATATTGATCCGTTAAAAGTTTGAGTAGCTTCGCCGCTCTAGCACAATGCATGTCCAGAACACCGGTGTCTCGTAGGTTACATTCAAATGAACTGGGACTAGCTGACTCACTTATCACATATAGAAGGCACTTTGAGGTAGGTGATAGGTCTCTCTCAGCTTGTTGACCTGAGGAGGTTATACCTCAGGCCAACTTTCAGATTCTTGGTCCCAGTTTCAATCATAATTTCAGTGAATCTCAAGGGTTTCGGCTGTGCCACTTTCAAGGCATTCGGGTATCAGACGTGCAACACATTGATCGCATAAATTGTATCTGGTTTCCATTGGAAGCGAACATAAGCATTCGCCTGATCATTTTCGAGCTCGCTAGTACTCGCGCATGACGTGATTAGTCAACCCGGTTTGATGTACGCATTGATCTTGTTTCAGCGGGCTTCGCCCACCGTTCCCATCTCCACCGCCACTATTGCCAGCAGCACCATTCAGGATTTTCAACACATGTGCATTTGCGATCTGCCGTGTTTAGGCGGACAACAGTTTTTCCACAAAATATGCACCAAATTTGTCTGTGGGCTCCTAACTGATGGACGCTGATTGAGTTATTAAGGCGAAAACCAAATAACAAAATGCATTCAATGCATGTAATGTCCCTCTATCGTCCAAGTGCAATGAACGTGGCTTTCAATGCCCCCTAACCGATCCAACTTGGTTTTCACATTTGATTCTAATCAGGCTTTTTTAAAGCTTCCCAAATGATCTTCGATTTTATCTACTGCCTTGTACAAACTATATAGAAAGAACGTGTATCGATTGAAGTGGGTTGCACATGAGATTTATGGTGTTCAAAAGATCCCGAACTCGGTATTCGAAGTTGAGTTTTGAAGGCAATGATCATCCTATTACTAGCGGTCATCTTCCCCACTTATCGGCTCTAAGCTGGTCCCGAATTCCTTCCAGAAAACTATGTAAACAGATATGAATCAATGAGCGCTCCAAATGCATAAACTCTCCTCACTGTGCAGCTTCATGACGCTCCCAGTATTGATAACCCTTTAGCAGTCAAAGCTTGTGAAGCCCACCTCCAAAATCTAATTCATCTTACGCCCGCTAGTTAGCCGATTAAAATTTTATTGTTAGCTCGAAAAGTTGTCTGCTAGTTCACCGCAACGCATCGGAAAACTCTCACTCCTGTTGGTGTCAAATTGTAAAGAAATCGTCCATCCTTTGGCTTAAATAACCAGTAACAAACACCATTCTGTTCCAGTTCACTGTTTACTTCAATAATCAGATTCTGGCACTCATCTGTCTGGATTTAACCGCCCTATAGCTAGTGGGTATTTTCCGCAAACATCGAGCAACTCGACGAAGACAACATTGTCAATGCTTCAATGAGTCTTTGAATATTTTCGATTCAAATCAGCCATGTTTGTGAGTCAAGTAAGAGAACCGATCATTTTGTGCTAGTTCATGGTAGGCTATCAAGTTAAGTCAAAATACTGAGATTCATAAAAATCAAGCACTTTTATTTATCTACAAATCCCTATAACAAAGAATGCTTGGTAGCCTGACTTCAAAAGGCACAAATTCTCACTATCTGCCTCCAGGGATATTTTATCGAATGGATCACAATAACCCGATCTGTTTTCTATAGCCCTAATGGTATTGTTGGGTAATTGTTTACGGTACGACCAAAGTGAGTAACGTGTATCTTCCTCCAATCTCTATTACTCTTTATTGAACAAAAATGTCAACGGACTTACCCGAGGATTCGGCAACATCAGGAAACAGTTTGGAGTTAGCAACAAGTGTCAAGTTTGCCGACGTAGCTTGAAATGTTCCATTAGAGGTCTCAGATGAGCCACTTTTGAAGAACTGGAATTCCAATTTCCACTTATCTTGGGCATTTTCCGGTTGAGATGTCAAAATCAATGTTGTACCATTTCCACTACAATAACTTGCATCAGAAATCGTCCACGTCAGATTAGGGAACTTCTGTGTACCCGAACTTTTGTCCTTCTGTTTTTATGGCAGCCAGTGTGTCAAAAAAATGGTCCACACAAAAACGAAAAATCGGATAAATGCCAACTAGTAAATGCTTTCTTTTGAATAAATTATCTTGGCACGAAAATATCATCATGGGCACTTGCACACAATTAAATTGGCTTTAGAAATATACTCACTCTAGTTCGTTTTGCTTGCTTCAGTCTTAGAATAATGAGAAACATATGCAAAAGTTGAACTAAATAGAAAAACGTTCTGCAAGGTACATGCATGCAAATGTATACCACTGAGTAAGGCCTATCATATTTCTCATAGCCCTCAACTCTTCTGATTTTGTCGACCGAAGACGATAGTAATTTAAGTGTTCTAATCACCTTACTCTTCCTAGAAAATCTCGAAACTTTTTGGCTCGAATTGCTCCCGTCTGGACTTCTGGAAGTCAAAGGTTGGCGGCAGTGTCCACTCTGAGTAGTTCCCAGTCTACCTCGGGGTAATATGCACATTTTCAGCTGCAAAATACGGAAGGTCGCTTAGAGAGAATTAATTCATTTTACCCAACCTTGGAATCCGTTTTGTCACAGACCTAGATGGAAAATGCTTTCAAAGTGCCCTTTGCTTTTCCGACGGTTTAGTATTCCCCAAGTGATGTTGATCGGGCCAAATCTAATTGGGTATCGAACCTTAGTGCGACCGTCATTTTCACTGCGCATTGGCCGAAAGGCAATTCAACGGTATCAGCATTTCTCTGTGGATTAAATTTGGTCTCAGAGGGAGACCGCCAAGTGTAGCGGTGTAAATCACACCATTATTTCCGAAATTTGGTGCCGATGAATGATATGTTTGAGTAAATGGATATTTGTGTTCCGATGGCAAAAATGTTCATCTTGAATGCAATTCCTAATCAGTCTTCTGTGAGGCACCTTAGTCTTCGGTCAGTTTTGCTTTATTTGTTAGTTCCAGCACTTAAACGTTAGAAGCAATCAGACTGGTCGCCTGATGACAATAAGTTCGCACATTTATTTGCACATGTTGTCGCTAAATTATGCAAAAACCAGTGTGTATTCGCAATTACATGAGTTCGTTAAAGCTGGCAATGTCAAACTGACGTATCGTTTCGACCGAAAGATCATCTGTGTGGTTGTTTGCCTGTGAGCGTTTGTGTATTCATGTGGGAATGGCGATTGACTGAAAACTCGAGAATCGCTATCCTGGACGCGGTATCAAAAATCAGGCTTATGCTAATGCGATCTTGCAACCTTCGTCGACTAACCATGAGAAAGACCAATTTCGGTGATGCATTGAGCACTAAAGTAAAGAAGTTGACCGTGGACGGCGGTCAGCAGAATGCATAGATGAAATATAAAGATGGTTAGGATACAGTTTTGCCATTCTCTAGTTTGTGTTGAATACTGCTTTCTGATGTGCACGTTTGTCATCTGAAGCAAACCAGTTTGTATGTGTGTGTGTATGCGTGTGAGTGTGTTGTTTCGTATTCTGACTAAGGCATCAACATAAATACGATGGCTGAATGTTTTACAAACAATGCAAGCAAGATGACTGATTTGGGTGGTCAACTTGCTAAAAAATGGTTGTCAGTCGGAGCCCGAGGAAGCAGAGTGGCACGAAATAGAGGAAATCACGTGTTGCAAGCTGAGAATTTTTCTTCACATAAAGAAACCACAGAACTCCATCCGAGTATCAAACGTTTGGAGCCAGTATCATTACGGTTGACTTTTTCACTCATACATTAATAAAATATCAGCCCCAATGGAAAAACTGTGGACTGGAACTAAAGCGCTAATTCCTACAACAGCAGAACCGGTTTCTGACTTCAAGGCGAAACTGATAAACTGTGCCTAATAGTGTCACCGATATATCAAGAAAATACGTTTCTTCTAAGCACGAAATTCAGGATTGCATTAGAAATCTTAAAAAGGACACAGACACTTTAATGGGCAGGCAAAATAACGGCTTAGGAATTTTTTCTGGCAGACAGAAGAGATTACCTTAAGGAGACGAACAGCATACGTAAAGAAACCATAATAATTATGCTACAAAGAATCCGAAAGTGAAAGACAAAAAAACCAGCTAGCGGAAGAAACGTCGTCTCACTGCTCCACGATATTAAAAGATCAACAGGGCATGTTTGAAACATAATTTGAACGAAGACAAAAATCTTAATATTCAAATCAGCACGCACAATATGATTGTGTGGACAGAACAAACGGTATTAGATTAGGGTGGTCGGGACATGTGTTGTGCATGCCCGCAAAAGGCCTGCCTCTCCAAACTCGGTTTTTTGGGGTAGGTACTAGTTCGGAGATGAGTCGATGTGGTCAGTCACTGATTAGGTGAAAAGATATAAAAAATACGTATGTGATTCCGTCTAGTCTGCCAGTTTGATGTCCACAAGATTTTCCCAAGCGATGGATGGAGTCATTGCGTGAATATGGCTGAATGTGATGTTCTCGCATTTGAAATCACTTCCTTTTCACTATAGCTCTTCAACTTTTTATTACCATGCAGTTGATGTTTCATGATTTCCCGTTTTTTCTTCTCCATTGAGTGGAAAGTAGCAACCAGAGCCAGAGCATACTGGTGCACGGTTAACGATTATAAAAACCAAACCGCTTTTTTCACTCAACCGCACTGATTTCGTCACCTACTTTACCTTGTTCAAATTGCTATCTAAAACCGAACAGGTGAAAGGCAGCCAAATGGTCAGAAGCCGAATTGGCTTCGATTCTGGTAAGTTTGCAAACTACCTACTTATCTATCATCCGCGGGTCGATATACGGGGCTGATATCCATTCCCACGAACTGCAACGAAAAACATTAGTATGCGTAGAATAAAAAACCTTACAAGAGTATAAAAAGAGAATAAAAGGAAATAAAATATGAATATGAGGCACATCTCCAGTTACGCACTGGAGCAGAGGCTTTCTGGCCAACGTTTCCCACCCTCTAATCGTGCATACTACTTTCTAAATTCAGCGGTGGCAAATGTTAGTAACATTCACCCTGGACGATATGCCAGCGAAAGACCCACTGAAAGAAAACCACACCTTTTCATTAGTATCGTTAAAGCTATCTCAGACGTGCACAATGTTTCGATAATTTTAGAGGGAGTCGAAATTTTTGACCTGGAAAAAGGAAATCCAAAAAAAACCAAAATACACCAATTTTTGCCCGCCTATTCACATGCGTTAGAGAAGCAGAAGAGAGAATGCATTGTGCATTGAAAATTGATCACGTACTTTTGTGTAGGTGAACATAAAGCTTGCCGTGAAATTCATTAGAAAGCAATATTTGCCATCCGCAGTCTTGATTGAGTACTGGGCATAGTTGTTTGTTTGCAATGCCGCCTTGACATTCAACGGAAGCAAAACTAACAAGAACAGAGGCGACAACAGCAACAGGCGTGGGAAAGGCAGCATCGAGTTTGACGGACGGAATAAATCTAAAGAGAACAACGAGTTTTGTCAGTTTGTGTATTTTCTGATGCTGTGCACTTACGAAGTTGTTTGGCAACCATCGCTATTTTTTTGCTGTTTTCGAGTGACAATCAGCGAGTTTGCGTAGCGCGAACGAAGCTGCAAAGATAATTTTTTACTGTGATCACTAAAATAAATTGGTTTATGTAAAACAAAAACAGTTTGGGAGAAATTTTGCGCCGGAAGTATACAGAAATGTTCATACATGGAAACGTTGAAATTGGAATTACTAGTCTGATTAAATTGGGCCGACACACAAAGTTAAGTTTCTCATATCAACGGTATTCACCGGTACTTCCAGGCCATTTAAGTGCCTTACGCAGTAGTTTAACATCCCAGCTTTTAGTAAATCATTGGTACATGGTTCCTGAATCGTGGCCCGAATATGTTTAATTGCACTGTGAACCTCAGAATTTTAAAAAACTTTTATTCTCATCGATCAAACAGTTGGTTCTCTTGAATTACTGACAAATGAGGTTGCCATTAGGACTTCGAACGTAAAACACCGTCCGACATGGTCCATGAGCGAACACAGTTGATAGCAATTCTTTGTATTTACCTTTGACCGAAGTGAACATTCCGAAACCGCTGGAACCAACTTTAGGGCGAAGCACTCGGATTCGGTTATCGATGGGAGATGCTCGCTTACGGGAAGCTTCAAAGAGTAAACGGTTACTGCCACTTTAGGAACGTCGCTCAAAGAAGGTCGATGAAGAAATCTAACGATAGCCCTATAAATTCAGATTGTTATAAACTGACCACGCGCTGGCAAGGTCACCTTCAGTGGGAATAAAAAAGTTTGCAATTAGAATGTGAAACCTAGCAACGGAGACTACTGTTATCAGACATATTTTGGAAAATTGATCCAAATGTAAAAAGTTGTCAAAATGGGTCAGATTTAAGCCTGCGCATTTGTCTCGATTGTGGTGTACGAGAAGAACAAGACAAAATCATTTCTAATAGATGCCTTTTTATTGAAATTCAATAAATTCATTAATTCATCCCTGCTTACAAAGGTACGTGTGATAACTTAAATTTGAAGTGTTTGGAATCCACAATTAATTTGAATATACACACCTAGGCGGTCACACAGTCACTGTGACCATTCCGCTTTGTTCAATTCATATGCCGCCTTTTCTTGGGAAAACCTTTGTAAAATATTAGTGTATAAGTTAACCGGATAACAGATATGCAAATGTGAAAATATAGAAGAGTCAAAATGACAGTTTGTTCATTCGCGTGATAGGCTTGGTAAATAAAATTTCGCCCTACTTTAACTCAGCGCTTGCCGTTTTGGTTGAGCGATTTTTTCGCTACACGATTCAAAACTTCAAATTGCCCATTACGACGTGCATGTTTAGTAATAATTATGATACTTGGAGGTTCACTAAAATCTGTAGGCTGAGAAATATCGCGCGTTTACTTACTAAGCAAAGTCCTTTCCAAAAACAATGCAAAATTGGGCAGTCCATTAAAAACCTCTCTTGTATTATAGTGTATTGTACTGTATTGGACGTTTGCTTATGTAGATGTCCGCATTGTAGTCAAAAAAGATGCTTTCGCCATCTTATAAGGAGACAAATTTCAAAAAAAGCCTAACGAAGAATAAACCTTTGAATTGCACAAGGGACTGCGTAAAAAATCAGTCGTGGTCTGTTCTCGATCGGTGTGAATTCGGTCTAGGCGGGAACAGTCGAGTTCCTATTGATGCTTACGCGACAGGGGACAGAGTGGAAGGTAGAACGTATCCCGGTATAAGGAAGGAATGGGACGGATCCGAAATAATTTCATGTGCAAATTTTCCACACGTGGATGGATGGATGGACATTACACAGCTTGGTGCAAAGTTCTTTCAAGGGAAAGTATCACTAATGATTGACAAATCACGACCAAGTGTTCTGAAGTATTTCTTTAGTAAGCCATCAAAAGTGTGAAGAACAGCACCGTTACATATAAATGATGCACAGTTCGGAAAAATGTTTCTAAAGCAATCTTGTTAACGCCTCATCGGGCTTCCAGTCCTGGTAAAAACTACTGTTATTCAATTCGAAGCGCATATGATGGTCTTTTAGAGCATGAAAATTGTTCAGTCAATACCCTGATAACTGTAGCTTGACATTATCTTTTCAGAGCTGATCTAAATTGTTCCATTTTGAAATTCGTAAACTCATTTTTGGAAGGACAACAGTAAAAACCATGATCAAATTAATGTCCAAAAGTCAAATGCCATCTTGGTTAAATAAATAACGGAGGTGGTTTCCTATGGTCTGATCGATTCAAACTATGAAAGCATGACACAGAGTAACAGCCCTAGAAAGCACTGAATTAAGCATGAATGCAAGAGTTCCAAATCATCTGAGACTATGTTCATATTTCCCTAACATCTGGCCAAATCTGTCACGGTTTGATTATAATACAACAGATGTGGAATGCAAATTTACCGCTCGGCAAACCCGTGATTAATTTTAGTAGTAGGAGGTTGAATGTTTTCATGGTGAGTTGAGTGATGATATCACATGCTGAATTATTTCATGAAAACCCCTGATCGTCAACTGCACAATGTCTATGCTACTGGTTAACCCGCAAGGGACCCGCAAGTTAGGAAGCTAGGCACCCCACGAGCTAAACTAAGAACATTGTAACAAGCAGACTGAGTCGGAAAGCAGTTGCCTTGTAATCTGACGTAAAGGTACGATAGTCTAGTAATCAAAGAAAGCCATGTTCGTGGCAAATATTCGGTTACATCAATAAAAACAAGTCAGGTAATAACTCGAATAATGAACGTTTTAAACCAAAAATAAGCTGGTGGGAGAAATTCGGCACTCCTCGGTTGTGTGGAATTAAGTATTATTCTCAACAGTTTAGTGAACTATCATTTGTGGGAAACAATCACAACTGCGTCGACCGGAGTCTGTCGAAAACAGGATCACCGAAAGTCGCACGACGCTGAGCCGATAATCTAAATGCAAAACTACTGTGAATTCTTAGTGAGTACATAAATTCAAAAGCATTTAGGCTGCAGCGTTCTGTTGGATCGTGAATGAGCACCAAAGAAACGCTTGAGAGAACCAGGCCGATACTGAAGCCACAGTACTCAGAGATACCTGAATATTTATTCCTTTTCGAAGGTTGTGAGAAGTTTTCATTCATCTACCTCCACCACCAACCCCCCAGTTGGTTGCAAGACCCTCATTTCGTCTTATTGTCTTTTATTTTTTTTCTAGTAAAACAATTTTACGTGTATTCCTGTCAGTGATGTTTTGCTCTCCTATCGAGTTTCCTCCATGCTTACTGTGGAAGTACGCGCAGCTAGTAGGTAGTCCCTTTGTTAGGGGCAGGCAGGGCCACTTTAGTTTCACCCCATTGCATTTTTAAACTGTTATCTATCATTACCAATACTCCCAATCGTGCAAAAACCAAAAGCTTCCGAGGCATTCAAGATGTCGTAATAAAATGCTTCAGAAATAACTAAATTCTCCTAATAAACTAAGAGCAAAACTATCGTGTTGCTCTAAATAATCTTTGTCAAACTATCGATCACTTTCGTGTTCCTTCACTATGACGACGGGATGGTTTTCGAAACGACTATACTGCTGTCAGCTTCCAGGAATATTCGTTCTCTTACGTTTGTTTTCTTTCGTCAAATCGCATTTTCAGATAATTTTAAGGATCTCCATGAAAAGTGTTACTGCTGTATCAACGGCTGGACATTTCATGTGATTGACATTCATTTTCGCAAAATAATTGCGAAAGCTTTAATCTGAATGCCTACTAAGCGGATATGTTTAGATCTACACTGGTCATCAGAACAGTCCCTGTTCTGTGCACCAGTTACTTAAGATGTACTTAAAAATAAATCTTTTGATGTGCGTCGATCGTTATCCAAGGGTTAACCACCAATTTACGACTGCATTGAATTTGTGAGGTTGCCCTGAGTAATAAGGGAACAACATGAAAAGCAATGTTTCCTTTAGAAAATGGCACCAGCAGTTCCATTTAAAATTTGCAAAATGCGTCAGATCGGAAATCCGAAGCACATTTGACCAATAATTGCACTATCTACAGGATCCAGCTGCCTCCAGCCATCCAGCCAGAGGCCTTTTCGGTTATTCACTTTTTTCATTCCAGTGTATTTTCCTTTCGCTATGTCGTTTCATTTGGTTTCAGAAATTTTTTAAATACCACTATAGCAATCATGTACATTTTGACCAATTAAGACTTTCACGGTTGTGATTCACGTATCAGCTGCGTCCTGTTCGATTGAATATTTTCAGAACGATGGCACCGCGGACGATGATATTCCAGGGGAACGATGCAATGAGTATCCGTTCGCATGCATTTTGGAAATTCGCGTTTCACATAATCATACACAGCGCGTTGTTAGTAACCGTCGGAGTAACAAATTTGGATGTGCGGCTACCACAGTTGCACATTTCACTGTGCCCAACAAAAATATGAAAAGATTGGCACTGTTGGCACATGTGCAATACACGCCCAATCGGATCAATAAGTAACACAGGCATTTGGCCACAGATCCTTTTGTGTCAATTCTGCTGTTACTTTTTTATATCCTGTATATTTACCTACGCCTATTCACAATGCCAGTTTAACCGATCGTATTCGCTTTTTGGAATCCAGGTGTCAGGCTTTTTATACGAAGCGCTAAAGGACTTCCCCAGTTTCGAGTAACGAAATAATCAGCATACTGGTGATTAGCCATAAAATAAGATACCACCGTGCTCACCAAATAAGCCATCTCACTGTAGTGCCTAGACCTTTGCCATGTTTCAGTCGAAAACAATGACAGGAAAATGAGCAATTGTTGTCTCATAAAAAGGAAGAAAAGACGACACTAGAAGGGAAGCTCTAGCGAGTGATTTAGGCACTTAAAAAATGTTGCTCGAAAAGCCGGCTGAAACACGGTCCGGTTTGTCGGGATGCATGCTAAATGATGGTCAGTTGGGTTCTGAATGTTATGGATCAAAGGGCGGATCAGGTGAAGATATCCGAGCGACATTTGTGCTCATTGTGCATAGGACGAGTGGAATCTAAAGACATCCTGTGAGGAAACTTTTCACATGTGTATAGGTAGTGATAACGCAGTTCAGTCGACAACTCGCTTATTGGCATGACATTCACTCAGATAATGATTGACCATCCTTGATGGCCGAAAAGCAGCAACAATGTTTGTCTGCCACAATTAAATATCACTAGAGTCATTTTGTGACATTTTAACGGCAAAACTTATCCCACTAATAAAATAAAATCAATGCTATCCGTAATTTTCCACTGACCAGAAGAAAAGAAATGCTCAGCTGAACATGGGATGATCACTTCTGATACTACTGAATTGCTAAATTGCAGATTACATTTGTCTGAGCAAAGGCTGGAGATGGATTCTGAAATGAAAGGGCCTACTTTGGATCTGCGGATCAACAAAAATAGTAGCCCTTACGGAAAACGGACACTGGAATGTCGAACACCTCATGTGCTTATTGTACTGCTTAAGGAGGACAAAGGATGTTAAAATTCTCGTACCTTGCTTAAACTTTGGCTATTCTGATCTCACCCCATTTTTTCATTACAATCTGTAGTCTACCTTGATTATGATAGTGTCCCCAAAGGGGAACTTGTCGCTGTGCCCTAAAAATCTCCTCTGTCTAAAACACATGTCTCATCGTATTTCGTTCTTGTCGAGGTCCTATAAAACTGATCACACTATCGTGGAAACTCTGAAGCCAATGGGGTAAGAAATTTGCTCAGCTCGTAGGTTGGAGGACCGGGACATCGACGTGTTATTCATTCAAAGTATTTGCATCTAAGATTCCAGCTCTATCACTCCTTTGGGGCTCCAAAGTAACATTTCCGTGCAGTTTCACTCATTCACGTCTCGAATGCTGAGACTAAGACTTCCGGCCTTTCTGGCGTATATAAAGCTCTGAGTAAGAGGGACGGAATTCCACCACCTGATTAGATTCCAGTAGGCAGATACTTATGTAAAGTGAGACTTAGAGGTTTTCCCAAAATAAGCAGTTATTATTTCAAAGGACTACTTGTCCGGATGGTTTTTGCTCCTGCAGATTATAATCGAAATGCCTTCGAAGATTTATTCTTTGAAAAGTTACGTGAATAACCGAGCAGGGTTAACCCTGGTTACTTTACCATTTTTCAGGCTGCTTCGACGTTAAAGTAGATCGGCTTTCCTAAGGTGAGGCTTACCTTCGGGACCATTTCACTCTTACGCACCATCGTTCAAAAGAAGAGAAAAGGTTGTTGACCCTATTTTTCAAACACCTAGCTCTATCTGCTGCGACCTTCGGATGGTTGACTAGCCGATGGGCCACCTGATCTCCGCCGTCCGCAAATCAGCAGTGGACCCACGCGGACCACGTCGCCATTAGTAACAAACAGCTGGACTATATAAAAATCGGGTGGTGATGCTGGAGTACCATATTCGACTCCGACCGCATAGTAGTCTGCTCTAAGTCGTCCAGCTGTTGCGGTGTGGGTTCAGAAATCATGATGCAGTGACGATTAGACTGTGATAATTATTTGATACTGGTGACCATTCAGTGTTTCAAACTGCGCTAGCTAAAAAGCTGGTTCCCTCACCCGACAACGTCAACTGACACTGGTTGCTTATCGACAACGCCTAGCAAAATTAGGCTTAGTGAATTGGGGACAGACCCGTCGTGTTTTCATATCTTAGCTGTCTGCGGCGTTTCTTCTGTCCTTGACACGTCTGTCCATCCCGGCTGGCTGCCAGAACAGTGAAAACTTCAAGTCTGTGTAAAGATCTTGAGATTTCATTTTATCGTCTTTCATCAAAGATGAAAATTCCCTCTTCCATGGGTAATGTACTGAAATATTTTTGGCTCATTCCAGCTACAGATAGCCAAATATTAGACAATAATGAGTCAGTCAGTGTAACCAATACCTATACACAGTCACCAGTGGTGTATTATAAGCTGGAAGTACCGCTTTTTAGCAAAATCTAGCCGGGCTGTAACATGAGCTTCTCCTACATATTCACCGGTTCAACTTTCATGGTCTTGTGACAGGTCTATTTTCTGAGTTGGAGATCTTCAAGGGCATATAAGCTCTAGAGAGTCATAAAATGCCTACCACCGACAACCTTTTAACGGTTCTATTTAAAGACAATAGAATGGATCTCGTCGCAAAACTCTAGGTTTTGTTCTCAAGTATATGCTTATTCGTGCATGTTCTGTCCTCATGGTAGGATTCGATTTCTGTATCCGTCTTTAAAACAGGACCTCATAGTGATTGCGCTAACCCTACTGATATTAGTCTGGCGATAATTTCTTTAAACCCTTTCCATTCGGTGCAGGTTATACGATACATGATTAGCGGACTCCGGAGAGGAAGGTTGTATTTCAATTGGGCCATGGGAGCGTCGACGAAATTTTTGCCATCCGATGGCTTGTGCAGTTCCATTGTGCTTTTCCGGGGGTAAAATCATTGTGCATGCGGCCTTCGACTCCATCGACAAGAAGGCACTATGGATTAAAGCAAGGTTATATAGCATATCCATTCTTCAAGTTTGCAATTTTGAAAGTTCTAGGAAATTTCTTGTCTGATCTGTCGGCCGATGAAGTCACATTCCTCCAGGCGAACACAGAGTTCGACCTGGATTTCGACAATGATATCGTCTTACTGAGCAGCAGTGCATATGCAGTTTTATACGTTTTACATTGGCTAGTAGTTGATGTACCCAGATACGATGTGGGCTTTGCACCTTCGAAGTGCAAGGTGCTTCGCCAAAACTACAAGGGGCCTGTGTCTATATTCACTTTTTTGTGACGACCAGCCAGAAGTAGTCGTGAACTTAAAGTAACTCGGTGGTTTTAAGAAATTCACATTTTTAACATCAGGGGCAAGGGTTGTCTCCACGAAATTGTTACACCTGTGGCACGGTATGGCAGCCGATCTCTTCTAAAAGGAAGAGTTCACAACAACTACAGTGTTATATTTAATAACTGCGAGACCTGGCGCCTCCCCGTTAGGGATCCGCGGTAGCTCTTATTGTTCAGTTAAATGTCTCCAAAGCTTGAGTCTTGTGAGAACACTCGATAGGCAATGAATAGATGTGCGGTTGTGTTTCTCTGAGAGTCGCTTCTTAAACAAAAAAGTCTTTTCTACCACATTTCTGACTATTTCACAGGTCTTATTTATTTCTGATCATTGGCAACCTTGTCCTACTCTGCAAAACCCTGGAAAGAAAGGCGGTGTGGTTAAATCAAGGCCTATGGTAGATGTACGGAAAATTGGATTTGGTTTTAGTTTCCATCGTCTTTTCCGGTCTTCTTCGTTTGACCCCAAGAAGTGAGGACTGTTATTGGTAGTGAATGCTGAGAGGCATAGCATAGAACCAGATCCTTGGAAGCTAATGTCGCGTAGCATGTTTATTGACCTTCCGTTCCAAATTACCATATAAAAATATCACAAAACTCATAAAACCCGCATGGTGACAACAAATTGGATGCCTCCACTTGTTCCTGACTGACTGTTTAACTAATTTTTCTCCTCTTTCTAATTCCCTTGCATTTTGCTTCTTTGGCGCAGTGCTTGTTCGTATCTGGTGACCTGAAAATCTTCCAAAATGCACAAACGTCACGCTTTTAATGTGAACTAAACATGAGCAAGTACGAACCGCTTCTCATAGGAAAAAACTTTTGTTAGCCTCAGCAGATAACGAACTAATCAACACATGCATGCTAACGAATTTATTTCCCTCTGCGAAACTGCCTATAAAAATGCGTATACATTCACACTGGGATATGTCTCTGTACTTGTTCGATAACCTTTGCGATTTCAGATAGAAAGAGAACGTCTGGACAACTGCCTTATTCGGACTGACGATCGCTGCGGCCATCCATCGAACCAAGGATTTGGATTTCAAGGCATCTTCGACTTTTTCAGGATCAGATTTTCATCCTAACTGATAAATGGTGATTCAGAAATGTGTCACTCCACGGTTTTCCGAAGGACCAAATTTGACGGATTTTATTATGTTAGTTAAGCTTAGGGGGTCACATAAATGGTTGACTTACTGTTTTTCTAATACAATTGTTAAACCCCAGAATTGTCTAAGTTAAGACAAACAACATATTGTGACCGTGCCTGTACAAAATGTAATCTCCAAACCTTCGGCTCCGAAGACATCTTCGACAGTCAGTTTGGTGGTAGTTAATCAATCTAGCTATTAGCAGATCCTTCTTCTGGATGGGTAGTTATATCTTAGGCTAAGTGTCTGCTGGCTTAGTAGGTGAGAAAAAAACAAGGAACCCAATTAAACCAAATTTACGAAGTTCTTACTAGTCAAACCTGTATACGGTAGACTAAGTATGACCTTGTAACGTCGTGCACAAGTTTACTGACCCCGGTGTGTGTGGAAGAGTATCAGACAGGCAAGCTTTTCCATGTTCTCTCTATGACCACGCGTCATTTTTCTGAATCGGTTTAGGCACCCTATGTTGGTTTTATTTTGCAAATTTCCAGTGGTGATTTTCTACTCCTTGGCTTCAGTTTCACTGTCCAATTAATGCAATGGACGAACACAAATGTAAGTATTCTTTCGACTTATATTAAACTCGATTTGTCTTAAATTTTTTGGGAGAAACAATATACGAAAGAATGCTTTTGAAGAATTCAGAAACTAAAAATCGAGAACAACACAACGTGGCGAACAAGCTCGTTTTCAGTTATTCGTATTCATGCCAATACATAACATTAAATATTTAATGTTATGTATTGGCATGAATACGAATAACTGAAAACGAGCTTGTTCGCCACGTTGTGTTGTTCTCAATGTGTTCTGTGGGATTTTTCAAACGTTTAAAACTAAAAATCCTTCAGGATTTGCTCACAATTAGATCAGTTTTGAGACGTACAAAACCAGTTGCTGAAAAACTGAGTAAATTGGATCATCAGTTTCTCATAAGATCACGTGAATATCTTACAACCAAGATTTTATCCAATACCGCTTCAGCCTACGGTGTTTTGTATGCTCAGTTGCTTTTTCCTCAAATGGTTCTTCTTATGCTATATATAAAAGAGATAATCTTTGTAGGACACGCCAGATTTGATGGTGTAAATCAAACTTGGAGATAGGAAATGAGCAGCCATGTGAGACTTCTGGAGGCTGTTTCAACTCACTGGAGCTGCCTCTAGGAAAGTATCGAATCTATGAAGCTGACGCTGGCCTGTCTTCAATTAGTCGGGAAAACTTGTGCGTTGGTTGGAGCACTCAAAAGCACAATTTAGCTGCCCCCAGCCTAATCCCCGTCTGTAGTTATTCCTGGGAGCACCCCGCGGACTGTTACAATCTACTCACCAGCTAAGGCAGATATTCTCAAAACCTTCCGGGCAATAGCACGCCATAAATGGCCGGGCTCCGTTGGTCTTTATCCAGATCCATTTAAAGTTGGACGAATGAAACTTCTCAGAGGACTTCAGGTTGTTTTTATTTTTTAATTCTGTTATTTATGAAATAACGTCGCACGTCATTTCCAGGAAGGAGCTGCTACCATTGGAGGGTGGCCAGATGAGAAGGTTCTGTGGCAGATGAAGGGTTTGAATCCACAAACTTTACCTCCAAATGTCACGACCCTACACGCTTGACCACCGCAGGTCACGGTTTTGTATTCAGAGGAAGTATCCCACTTCTTGAGAAGACTCGATTGTTGCCCCTATCTTTAAAAATGGTTCGAGCATTGAGTGCGCTAGTCTTTGGGGTCACAGTCTTACCTCGATAACATTGAAGACTCTAACATCCGTTATTCTTGACATGTTGCACAGCACCCTTGAAACACTCTTGAGGAACGGGTTGAGTTTCACGATGGTCATTGATGAGTCGATCTTCACTCACTGATAGCTGTCAGATAGACGTTACACTTCCAGAGATCACTGATCATTATGCTTTTAGACTTTTGCGCAGCCCTCGACTGCGGTGTAGCACTGCTTGCTGAGAGGTATTTAATGATTCTCAAACAGTCGTATCGTCATATCTCGGCCCGGCCTAGAGCTTGGGGCCAAATTGTGTCACTTTTTGCAGACTTCAGCGGTGAAAGAAAAAGCTATTTTACATCCCTATTTTATTTTGAATTTGTCTTCTATGATGTGTAGCATAAAGCTGCATCTGGTCTATTGCACGAAGGGTGAAATTGCCCCATGGAAGAGGGTTCCGACCTAAAGCGTGCTGATTATGCCGACTTGCTAACTTAAGACGTATGGACCACTCATCACAAGTTATACCACTCGACGATTAAGTAAGTTTGGTGTGGTATACGTTTGAGACCTTCACATTTCAAGGTGATTCTTCAAGACTGGTATGATGTTGTGCTTGAATTCGCTTAAGTCATTAGCGAGAACACTGTGTGGCCTGACTCTGCAGCTCGTAATTTATAAACAAAAGCACTCCGAAAACAGCCAGAAAGTCCCAATATAAGCATAGCGGAAATAAAAATAAAGAGCCTTCAATTTTGCTATTTATTACTTTCCTTCATATATCAGTTTTGGTGTTATCCTATTTGCATATTTTTGTCCTGATCCTATGTTTGTTTGCAGGCCACCGTATTATTTGTACACAAACCTTATGTTAGCATTTAGAAAGCTTTCGGATGAAAATGAGCTGAGTTTGCCAGCTTTTATTATTCTAACACAATTTAGGCCACATAGAACCACGAAGTACTTTAATATTTCACACTTCTCCATACTTAGCTTACTGGATTTTTATTATCGTGAAAAGGGAAACACATAAATTGATCAATAAAACAGGAGGATGATAAACCCTGACTAGCGTGTCCTTATCTAAAAGGGTTTTCTTGATCATTAGTTTTAGCAAAGCCAAAACACTCTACTCGGTCGCTCGTAATAGGGCTAACCATAGAAGATAAGTCGCGGATGTCTTCGGCAAATTCAACTGATTTATTCATGCAAAGTTTGAAAAAAATGATGCATTTTACACAGCGATTGCGTTTTTTGCTTTTATCTTGATTTACTTATATTTGTTTCCATCATCGAAATAAATTTGCTAGTGATAGATTTGTGAATAGATCTTTCTATTCTAGGTTCATGTATGCCTGACTGTTTCAGTCTTATTTTGTACTACCAATAAACTTGGAATATTGTGCCCTAGTTTTTATTGCTCTCGATCGGTACGGAATACTATTGAAAATTGCACCATTGGTGTAGAGAAAAGCTGAATAACTTTCATCTTAAGCGGGTGCAAACTAAAAAAATTGGTTGAAGCCATTCTGCAACTCTGTTATTATTTTATGACCATTTCAATTGACAAATGACTCTGCGAACACGAACAGCACATCCTATTCTCCTCTGCACAAAGATTGTCATTCTAAAATTCAACATGTTAAGTTGACTGTAACAGTCATGTATTCGTTTCACGTGCGTTTGTGAGGTACGCTATCAGAAGGTGCCAATCGTGACGTTGCGTTTTGCACTGGTTGCCTAGAAGCTCCAGATCAATAAAAACTTTTCGTTGCCCTTTGAGGAAACTCAATTGCCCGAGAATCAAAATATTAAGATCGATTGTGTTGTTTACAAATCCCTCCGAAAGTGCCCTAAGTTAAGAAAAGGTGCTTTTCAACTCAAGCAGTACAAATTATTAACCTGACAAACTGCTGCTTTATTCAAGCAAAACCTGAGGTCAGAATATCGACAATCTATGCTGTGCTGTTGGAGGAATAATACACCTTAATTTTTGTTACTCTTGGCTTGAGGCGACTCAGATGAGTCGATCTTAATTCAGCTCCAAAGAAATGATTGAATCAAAGTTCACCAGAACAGATGGTGTGTTCGCAAGCCATGTTAATCTCAAGTCTGATGTTTATATCTATAACCGTTTCTGATCGGGCTGTTCGCGAGTGTGCGCATATTCAGTGTGGACATACCAACCTTCCAGCATGTCTGTGAATCCGAATCGCATCTCTTAAGTTGCGACATCTTACTTTTGAAGAAAGTAAAGATGAAATCGACGCGAAGTTTTGGATGTGCAAGGTAAACCGGTATTCCTTTGTGTGCTCTTGCTTCTAGTAGAATGTGCTCCAGCCAGTTGGCCAAGATTACTGAGTCCCCGCCTGTGCAAGAATAATGAATACTTGGTTTGTGAGGTTAGTCAGGTTCTGTTCTAGGACTAAAACAATTTTAATTGGAAGTCTGTGCACAGTGCTACGCTGACGACGCCCGATGTAGATATGGCCGAACTGGGATGCAAAACCATGGACAAAGATAACTCAACAGTAAGTTAACTTATAGGGCTATCCGAAATCATTGCAGTAGAATTATTATCAGTGGAATCGGACAACTATAGTGATGTTTTCAACTGCCTTGGGAGATTTCAACTTTAAATTTTGGGCTAAAAGCTTCCATTGCCCGTTTTTGATCTTGGTAACTTAACCACACCTGGAGCTGGGGGCCAAAACAGCTATCCCATTATTCTGATTATCCGTTTTCATATACATACAAAATAAAGTTAGATTGTCTTCTTTTGAAAAAAAATAAGTCCGTTGTATTTGTGCAAAGTGCTCTTATTAGAGGTCTCCTCGAGACGCATAAATACGACTGTTCTGACAAAACATCAAAATCTAGAGCCAAGTCTAGCTCTATCTTCCTTGTCAAAAACTACCGAAAGTTGATGAACACTGCCCACCATCTGGATCGCAAACCCGAGACGAATGACTGTCAGTAAGACATTACAACAGCTGAAGAAACCCGGCAAATTCTAAACTATGTATCAATCCTCAATGTTGCATGACACAGTTCTCCTAATCGTCAATAGATTTTGCAGGCCATAAGCCTTTACTCCCACTTTTAAGTGATGAAAAACCTCTAGTGTTAAACTATCATGGAAGTTATGAGAAGACTCCTCAACTAAAATCACAAAATATAAAATAACAGAAAAAGACATTATTTTTGAGATGAAAATATGCATGGATTCTTTAGATTCCATTCCAAATTCAATAAAAATGAACAAAAATAGTGAAAAGCATTTACTGGCTTTTAACGGTGACAGATTGGTTTTGATTCGTGTATATTTTGAATGACAGAGGGATATGTGCTCTTGGTTTTGACTGTTAACTTGCTGGCTCCAATATTCATTCCAGTTTGGCCTATAAAATCATTAGACTTGAATTCAGGTGCTCTGGTTTTGACTGCTACCTCAAACCACAAGTAATCAATAAAAAAGAGGACAGGCAGCAGTGGAAGATTGAATACAAGAAGATCAGTTAAACAAACAGATCCCGGAGGTTTAACTACATATACACGAGCTACTGCACAAGTTAAGGTTTTCATACTTTTTCCCGTGTCATGTATTGCCAGCCTTGGGCCGTTATCTAACCGTTATCAGCCTCGGAGACCAGGATATAACAAGACAATCATTATGTGGACTTGCGCAAAACATAAAGCAATCACCTTAATCTTATCATGCGGTGCCTATTCCAAAGATCGGATCTTGGGGCATATCGCATCACGTCTAAGCTCTGAATTACAGGGAACGTTCCCCAAACATATGCTTCTAACATTGCAAAGACAGTGGTATTTAAACATGCATGCTTTTCGTATGTCTTCCGCTCCCAGTGTCCGTATTTTGGGGCTTTGTAGTATCAGTTATTTCGTAACTGTTGCGTTGCGCAACCTCTGGTCCATAATCGGATGTCATTTTGACAATTCAGATGTCCCAATCTGGTGAACGCAATTTGCGTCTTCTGTATGTGCTAAAAAACGGCGTTTGATTTACGCCCATCCTGTGCGATACAGCTACCCAAGCAACTAAATGTACCCCTTCTACCCAACATTTCTTATTCAAGAACAGGATTCGGCCTTGGGCTAATCCGGCCTCGCAACAGCATTTTGCACCCTAAACTTGTGAAATGCCTAGCGGATATGATTTTATTGTTACTGATAAAATCGAGAAAAACTTGCCACTCCCATGAATCTTCAGCCAGTGTCAAAATTTTCTCCAAATATTCAAAGTCACACAGTTACCCAACTGAAAAATATCAAAGCCACCGTTCTCACATGCGGATATGGGCATCTCCAAAATTACCCTAATGAAAAAATTGAAACTAAACGATGGACGACGGCAGCCTTGACGAAACCCACTTCTTATGATAAACTCCGGCGAAACACTTCGGCTTCGGCTGTCTGGATGCAAAGGCCGGATTATCGAAATGAATTTATGAACCACACCTTTTGGTGGGGGCAGTGCCAAAGGGCTGCACAACAGACTCAGTCATACGCCTCCCTCGAATCAAGAAAGACGAAACCCGTTGGTCTAAAAAATTGTTTATTTTGTATTACCTGTCGCGAGATAAAATTTGGTCAATCTAAACCCTAACGGGACGGAAACCAACTTGATACTCAAGCATACATCTTTCAGTGGGTACGAAATAATTGGCGAGGACCAATGGTTGCAAACGATTTAGATGTAATGCCTACTGCATTAGCCCTTGTAGCGTTCACCTGTGGATCCCTTGCCGTTCTTGCGAGCAAGTTAAAAGGTCGATTCACACTGGTTAATTGAAGTCTGGTTCTTTGCTCGGCTTAGGCCCAGATATTTTATTATTCCCATCTTACCTAAGTAAAGGCAAAAAGGACTCACCCGGTTGAGCTGGCCTATGATTTTATGGAAGGCACCTCTTTATAATTAACTCCATTTCATGTGAAGACTGATGTCTACCTGCATCGATTCACTTTCAGGCCAGTATTCTTAATCGTTCGACAAAGGTTCATATTGATGCCGTTAGTCACGGTAATCTTTATTTTTCGGCAGTTTTTTATCCACCGTAGCTCGAAACCACTTTTCGGGACCCCTTTACAAAACTTTTGATACTCAGAAGCCCAGAAAGAGGTAATTGATGTAGTCCCTCAAGGAAAACTTAAAGTGTTTGCGAAATTATTGGTTTTTTAAAGCGCTTGTTTTGAGTTTTGTTAAACAGCTTTGCCATTTAAACGCTTCGATTAATTCGAATTATTGCTTTTTATTTTATTTCATTATTAAAGCCAAGACCTCTGGGGCTCAACTTTTGTTTTCCGGCTGGCCTAGATGGTGTTAAGGTTTCCACTTCAAAGTTGGCTGAAAAGTGGGTGTTAGAAGGAAATGTACAGGCTCCTAATTTGCTGATGTTTATGGATTTAAACATGTAACCATCGCCAAAACATCCTTTGTTCAGCTTTCATTATTAACCTTTAATTTGGTTCCGAAGAATTCTTTCATTTTCAGCATTATTTTATAAAACAAATTTTCCCCAACGAACTTAAATATGAATCAACCTAAATCACCACAGAGCAAAAGCAAAATCACGGCAGTTTTCTAAATAGTCTCATATTTTTCTCAGTTGAACACAACTGGGAATCAATTCTTTGCGGTAGTTTACCCAAAAAGGTAAACGAGATGTGCGGAATAATAATACCACATCTCGTACAGTTCACAGTTCATGTACGTAAAACACCAAATCATCGCGGAACTCTGAGCACTAAATTCTCAAGAATGTCAACCGCGATAAAACTTCCGTTCGATAATGGTAAATTGCTGGCCGTATTTGTGAGTGATTTTTGCCATGTTCTGATAAAACGTTAGCCTTGAGCCTATGTATTTTACCCCCAAAATATTCAAACAGTGCAAAATTTGGGTTGAGTAAATAAGCTAGGAAATCAGTTAAACACCGTCAGGGGAATTAGGACCGATCAAACTGCAGTGCAGATATTTTCACGGCAATCTCATGTTACTGCTTTTTGCACAAAATTTTGAGTGGCTGTCTTAAGAAGGTTTCTGGTAGATCAGTAGTTTACCGCAGAATCAATTCTTATGCAACAAATGAAGAAACCGGCAATTGTGATGAGCTAGTCTAAAATTGCAGTTAGTTGTGCTATTTAAGATTAACAATTATGGATATTTCCGATATTTATGTTTCATTTTAGCACGTTGTCATCGTACACGTTGGGCAAGTGTTCTTTAAGTGTGCCAGGTCCATACTAGACTTTTGGTTAATCACGTTTATAATTTTTGTTTTCCCGCACACGATTTTCAGGGACAACGTCGTGGTCAACAAAGAAAGTACAATAGAGATATGATCAATCGTGAGAGGCTTGAAGTCCACAACTTTTAAATTAAAACACCAAGTTGTAGACTGAGTAAATACTACTGGTTTAACATCGCAGCCACTTAGTTATTTGATTTACTTTCATTGGCGGGAATTTTGTGATTTATTAGACAAAATAAGAATAATTGGAAATAAACTATTCCTCTGGGGATTGCGGAAATTAGTCTGAACAGTTTAAAACTTTTGCTTTTTAATATGCATAAACTGAATGTTGATTTAACGTACATTCTTCTCGCATCTTAATGTAAACTATGCTTATGCGTCTGTAAAAGTCTATCGCTCTCAGATATCTGCGTTAAACTGACACACGAAAAGCATAAAACATAAATTTTGTATCAGTTTATTCTGATTGGCTTTACTGCTGCGGAGGTAACAAATTTCAGAAAATTAACTCTTGCGGGAAACGGACTTGTTCAAGTCTCGAGGCATAAGCTTTGAAGTCAGAATGCTCTCCTTAGCTGACTTGTCAAACTCTATACCGTCTACCTGATAGGATTAACATTATAAAACTTTGCAAAACATTGCTATCTACAAGATAGAACCTTCTAGAATGTGAAAAATATCTGACAGCAATTGCAATTTGTTGAATCTTCACCCACGCTAGAAGACGATCCCCATTTTCCATATTTGTTAGATTTAAGAAGCCAGTCTACTGAAGACCCGCAGAACTTTTGAACTGCAGAGAGCTGCTTCAAAAATCGGACTTAGTCCAAGATCTATAATAATTTTAAAACTTTTCCTCTTAATTTGGCGTGTCGAATACTTTCCTGAGGCAAGGTAAGTCATGAACAGTAGAATTGTCACTTATGTAAACTTTGCTATGAGGCTTTTGAATTACATTGCCAACAAAACTGCAGTGTAAGGAATTAATTTCTTTCTGTTTTGTTTGTCTAGGTAATAAAATACCTGAAGCACTGGTTATTCCAAGTGGCATTTTTAACTCTTGCACCGAGTACATTTGTTGACAGGTCTATTATATCAGACCTTCCTTAGTGTCCATTTATTCCACTATCCCCATTTGGCGAGCAGGGCTCTGTCTCTTATTTATTGCGACTCTTATTTACACGGTTTACTGTGAAGGTTCATTCAATTTGACATCAAGATCAACCCCATAAAAATGCATTCATGGCCTCTAAATTTTTCGTCTTGGTTGGAGAGAATTTATACAAATATTTTACCAAGTCACATTAGATTGTCGCCTATGGTTAACACTTTTTTATTCACTACCACTAGTGAAGTTCATCCCTTTTGCAGAGTTGCAGCATTGCTCACAATTTAGTCTATTTTTAGATAAGTGGGTTGCCTGGATAGCCTTCTTGTTTTGCATTCTAATTAACGATTTTTTACTGTCTTTTCCCTCTAACACACTGTATCTTCATGAAAAACAAGCCCGTTCTCAAAGCAAAGAAAAATAGATTAAATTTTTTAGAGAGCGGGAAAAAAGATATAACTAACAAACATTAGAAAGCCCAGTGGTTTCCTGTTTTTACTGTAGCATTCCCGAATTTGTTTGGTCTTTGACGTTGCCTTTTTACTATGCTTGCATTTTGCGAAGAGAACTTAAGGTAATCTCACCGCTGACTTCGAATCTGAGTCATATTGTTCGCCACATATGGGTAAAAACAGCCTCTACCTAGTAATTTGCTCGAATACCTTTTGAAGACTACCTATTTTGTCCTACTCACAGAGATATCGCCTACGAATGTTGGTGAAGGTCTGAAGCAAAATGGTTAGTTACAACTTCAGCGGTGCTTGAAAGCTGAAGCAATTTGCTCTCGGGTACAAAAAAGAGATTTTGTAATCTGTTTGAGTGTTAAAGCATAAGTAGGCAAATTTTCGGGCACCAACTCTAGCGTTTTTATTATTCGTGAAACCCAAACTTTCTTGTGCAGTTTCAATAGCACACCAGCACGCACAACCGCAAGAATTCTTTAATCCTGGACCTTCAAGTTCATCAAAGTGCTAAAGGTAACAAACCCACGGACTTCCTGTCTCAACATCTACAAACTTCTGCACTGCCTTAATTATCACTTTGGTTTCATGTGGCGACCTTCTATACGGTAAGGAAACTTGGTTCTAAAATTACATAAGCGCACCGAGGTCTTTGATTTACAGCTGCTTTGTGGATGCTTTGGAAGATGGATGAATATGCTTTAGGCCTTTTCATTCAACAAAGAAACACAGGGTTTACCTTAAGTGATTTACTTTGCTTTATCGACGTCACTTTAGCCTTTCTTGAGCTGCAGTCAATTACCTACGAATTCCTGCATTTCATCTGGTGGGAATTACACGGGGTAAAATCCATTGGGGAGGCTGAAATGTTGATTATCAAAATCAAGGCTGAAAATCCTTAGAAAAGCTAAGAATCACAAGAAAATTTTACTTGAGGGAATTTGAAGCATAGCAAATGGCCCTTCTGCTCAGCGTTTTGGAAATATCGGAGAGTACGCATGTCAACTACCTCGGTCCTGTTTCAGTTAAACTCTATGCACTGATGTTTTTTGCCTTTTCTGCACGACGTCCCGACCTTTGAAACTTTACTTATACCTGGATACACAAGAAATGGCGTTTGTAAGTCATTAGGTAAGCTATGTGTTTTGTGAACGTGAGTATATCATGCTCATTTTGCTTCTAGGCTTGATTGCGGCTGCTTAAAACAACCTGCTTTTTGTCACCTGAATAACGCAATCCGCCACATCACCCAGTCTAATACCGACTCAAACCCATTAGCACATTTTGAAATAGATCTTTCAGTGTTTTCTAACCGTGTTTTACCATAATGGCAAAGTTACCATCACTGCGCTATTCATGAATGCCCGGGTCGTCTATTCATGTCACACAGCTTATATTCTCGGTTTTTTACGTTTCTTTTATCGGCTTCACCATTTCTAGAGTTAATTTACTGAAGTGAGTTAAATATTTTGCCATACAATTAC
This sequence comes from Fasciolopsis buskii, assembly GCA_008360955.1. NCBI lineage: Eukaryota > Metazoa > Platyhelminthes > Trematoda > Plagiorchiida > Fasciolidae > Fasciolopsis > Fasciolopsis buskii. The sequence goes on from LUCM01010651.1 coordinate 178,614, forward strand.
AGCAAAACTTGATTATCATAATTTTACATGGCAACAATGATAGATACTTTTAATATTCTCATAGGCAGGTCAGTCTCAAAATAAATCTAACCTTGCACTTACACTTTTAGATGCTGCTAGTCAGTATAACATGAAGGTTAACGTTTAGTTTAGCTTAAATACTTTGCAGTCCATAAGACCGAAAAACTGTTATATGCCAAGGAGAGATTATAGAAATCAAAAGCACAATACGATGCATGGCACATTTGTGGTTCAAGGTTAACTGCGTTGCCAACACTTTATATTCCAAGAGCATTTGAATACTGACATAATAAAATAATTAGTATATTTTGCATGTCTTTTAATCCACTCTTTGTTATTTCTTCGGTCTAACTAGGTTTTATACTGAGTAAAATTCTGTTTCTTTTATTCATGCAATGACATTAATCTAAACTCCTCCTCTTCCGCAATCCAGCAATTCAACAGGGTTCCAAAGAAAAGATTATGGTCTCATTCAACTTTTGCGGCGTAGTGACTGCCGTTGGTTATCATCGCCAAGTATGGTTTCGGCAAGAATTATTTTAGGTTTATGCTTTGCCTTATACCAGAGACGATTGCAAAATATAAACCAGGGGCCATAAAAAGAATGCCCTTGGCGAGTCAACCCAGGCAAAAATTCTACCGAAAGCACTTAGAAGAGCTTCTCCAATCCATCAAGGTTGCTTCGAGCAACTGATTCCAACAAGTTAGAAAAGTTTAGGGCCAGCACTCGGCACCTTTTCAATTGACATGCGATTTCTGTTTTTCCTTAAAATTTTCCAGGTGGAGAATAATCAAGAGCTACACAGGTCTCCGAAATATAGCAGAATAATTCATTTTTTCCTTTTTGTTAACCCACTTTGCTGCGAAGTAAATTGTTATAAAAATAACAAAGTTCCTTGCAGTTTGTCAATATCACTCAACTGACTTCGTGGTAAAATGCAAAACAAATTAGTGCAAAGAACACTTTCTTACGAATCGTGAGTTTGCGCACACTGCTGCATTCAAAAAGCACCAGTAAAACAGTCGCTAATTATTCCTCAAAACAGACCTCGGTGAAGAAAAAAATGCTACCAAGTTGTAGGGGAACATGGATTTGTTCTTCCGTATTGCTTGTCTAACCAAACTTTGATCGCCCCGCTTGCTCGCTCCTGTCAAATACACTCAACCTCCTACCGCTTCCGGCTGCCTTTTCCGTGTACAGGTCAAATGTCAGGGTTGTCATTATTGCAATATCGTGCAAACAGGGATCGTACAGAGCTGAGTAAGACTGACACATAAGTATTCGCAACAGTTAAAAACAAGCAACCGTTATGCGAGATCAGAGTTAAGGCAAATGGTCTTACAAGCCTAACGTAATGGAGACCTATGGAGGATTGGCTTTATAACCTCAGGAATTCAAAATAAGAAGGACACTTTAAGAAACTTACGCTTGCCATGGCAACAGTTACAACTTTGCAGTCACTAGCCGTGAGGAGATTTACCTATTTGTTCTCTTTTCTGAATGGGTTATCAGTAAATAGAAGCACTTGGGAATTAAACAGGAAATATATAACGGGCAGAATAAAATTCTGCCAATGATGGGGACCACTAATTCATCGTCCACAGAAACACAGACAAGAATTTGCTGTTCAATAAACATGTAAGCTTTGAATATATTCTGATTTCATGTATTTGTGCATGCTTCCATTAAACTTACTTAAACAAGTTGTTTAAAACTATAAAGAATGTTGTGTTTATTATTGTGCTGTATGTAACCTTTTAAAGCAGCTTTATTTACAACTGCTGTTTCTAGTCTTCTAGGCAGAAAGGAATAAAAAGCAAAAGTTGAGAAGCACTAATTTTTTGACTCTTCATGAAATATTTAACGGTTGACGCCTGAGATTAAAAAGAGATTCATACCACAAACTCCCAAATAAGGCTGGTGGGAAGCATACCACTACTCTCAGATTAACATGTATTCCATCACGTATAAATATCCTTATGTCAATTTTATGAAAAACACAAAAAGCTCACCGAGGGCGAAGTGTCACGTTATCAGATAAGCAGTTTAAAATATTACGAATATCAAGGTCAATTGAACCGCATCAGAGACCTCAAGATAATCGGGAGGTCAGTGAACCACGGTTTCTTCTTTGCCCAAGTTTCTGCAACAGACTTGAGGATTCCGACGGATTCAATCCATTGGAGGCAATCTAGTATTCTTTGGCATCGTTTTTCCTAGTGGCGATTGGCATCAATTCTGCGGCATCCGTTTGATCGCATTTGTTTATTGCATACCTGATCTGTGCGTTCTCATTCTCGTTGTACTTTTTGCACTCTCTTGCTTTGGAATCATTCTGACAACTCAGTACATCTCTTCCGCGGTTTTCTCGCCCGTGTACTGTTATGTGGTTGCTGGTTCGCCATCACGATGCAATACATTTCTCTCACTCGGTTGTTGACGCAAATGTTAACCGCGGATTCAGAATCCGAAAAGAAGCAAGCTAGGAGTCGCACTTCGGTCGTCTCCAGAAGACTCAGATACTGACAGCGCTAGTCAAAGCTCTGTTAGTAATTATGACGATTGATCGCTTCTAAGTGGTATGTTTCGGCAGCAGCCAGTGAGTCCAATATTTTTACTTCTCAGTTCGCTTCAGTTTGCACGGAGCACTAGTGATCTGGCGACCAGCGTCAGCATACTTCAAGTGATTTGCGTGGAAACCGGCATCCGCGACTGCATTCAAATCAGTTCCCGTTTATATCGGGGGATGTACTTTCAAATTGGGCTTCATGGCGCACAGTAAACGTCCTCCTACCCTCCCGGCAGAAAATAATCATTGCACACTCTTGCCATGACAATTGACCAGTTAGTGGTCTTCAGCAGGTTTGAGGGTTGGTACACGCAGTTTTATGGTACCAGCAATGCTGATTGCATTTCAACCTCCGGAAGTATTGCTGCCACTTTACACCCGATAACTTCATATATCCCTCGAGCTCATGCGAACGCATCCGTCCATCTGGTCACCTTCTCCGAAATCCCACTATTCTATCAGTGTAAAGGCTCATTTTTGCATTCAACTATGATCGGTGCTTCCTTTGTGGTAAACTGTTTCCTATTGCCCCTTGGTCAGTAGCCTTATCACAGAAGCCTGCTACTATGCCCTTCAGGGCTTCCAATGCTCTAAATGCCATAATTTGACGCCTAAAAACCATCAGTTTTCTTGTTAGAAAGGGGTGGCTGCATGTAACGTCTCCTCATGTTTTAGACTGATCACCCCCATCAAACCGATGGGTAAACGCAGTTTCCTTCTTACAGGTGGCGTAATTCTTAATGAATATCGCCCAATTATGAACGCAGAACTCTAGGTGGAGTCCAAGAGTGGCCCTGTGAAACGGTCCGAACACTTTCACCTTTCTGCATGACATAGCATGATTAAGTTTAGAAAGTTCTTCTACTATTGTGAGCTGTCACGTACCACTGTGAAGCCTGCATAAAGTAAGCTACCAATATAACACCTGTTTTTCCTTTCCTTTCCTTTCTAACTTCCTATCCCAATAAATTCCCCGCGTTGCTAAATCCATTCGTCCCGAAGACCTAATCTGCGGATGAACTTGATTTCCAAAACGGAGTTATCTCAGTTACATGCCCACATGATTACCCCATTCGGCTCTGTTCCCATGTTTAATATACCATCCGCAAAAGTGAAGCATCGCTGTAATAACTCACTGGAAAGAGATTTATTTGGAAAAGGAAAACAAGAGCCCCTAATACAGACCACTATAGCTCACCAGTGGTAAATGTAAGCACATCAGAGAACTCTTCACCCATAATATCATCGAACGTCTTACATTGCATTTTCCAAAGCCCCCTCCCCACTAACCCCCAAGATTGCCAGTCCCACCGTGACAAGGTGACAATTTGGCCACCTAACGCTATACCACCCCCACTGATACCACATCTCCCACAATAGCATCCTCTAACAACCGGCTCATCAACTCCCAAGTTTCTTCTATCACCTTGGTCTTCAGCCCACAAATCCATTACCAAAAACGGCCCCTCGCCGGCCAGCATACCTAA